>JAVYIG010006337.1:0-119711 GCA_035222895.1 Strongylocentrotus droebachiensis | reverse complement strand
AGCAGTAACTTTTGCCGCGTCAGATTTACTTGTCAAAATATAAGAAAGGTAATAATAAAACCTATATGTTATTTATGTGTGGCTTACACCCAGTAAATAAGATCGATTGATCGATCTGTATTGAAAAACAATTATCATATATAATATTCATCGTCCTCCCTTCCCCCCTCATTACCTTCTCCCCCACCTCCTCCCCCCCCCCCCCCCTCCCCCCTCCCCCCTCTCTCTCTCTCTCTCTCTCTCTCTTTCTCTCTTCCATCTCTCTATTTCTCTGCGCTCTCTCTTTCTCCTTCGCTCTCTCTCTCTCTCTCTATCTCTCTCTCTCTCTCTCTCTTCTTTCTTCTATGCTCTTCTCTACTCTATATTCACTGATATGTCATGTAAACTATGTCTTCCTTCAAACAACTAAAGGGTGTTTTTTCTCGTTTTATTTCCTGAACAACACTCGACCAAGAAGTAAGTCCCCTTGACGACTTTCGATATAGCTCGGAAAATATTTTATAAAATTTGTTTATTCAAAGAACAGAGTCTTTGGAATTTCCTGATACACATTGTATCGCTTATTTTCTGAAAAATTGACATTAAGGTGTTTATTGCACTCGGTACAAAAACAGAGTTGCATTTTGCAGTTTCAAGTTTATTTATTTCACTTAATCGAAGATAACTTAATAGTGCAGCGGCTTAGCAAGAAAATTGTGCACTTTTGAGAAAAGCATGAAACTTCTAGCATAGTTAGCTATCACCATAAGATTTATTTTCAGATGTGGAGGGAAGTCAGATTTGACCTCTGATGACCCTGAGAGGTCAAATCCAAAATGGCCGCCAGTCCAGATGGTATTATTGTACAAAGACGCTTAACTTTTGAACCAAATAGTCCAGAAAAACGTTTAAGGTATCATTTCCAACTAACTTGAGGATGCCAATTCATTTGGTAACACTTTTGAGATCGCCAGAACTCAGGATTTTGCATGTAGGTCAAGGTCAAGGTCAAAATTGACAAAAAAATAGCAAGTTTTGAATGGTTACAAAAAGTTTTCCCATTTATTTGTCATTTGTTCGCCCCTATGTTCTCAAATTTCTTTAGAAATGGTTCCCCTGCATAGTCCCCGACCTTAATCTTTTTCAGTTAGTTTATTTCACAGTTTGATTTGACCTCTGATGACCTTAAGAGGTCAAATCCAAAATGGCCGCCAGTCCGGATGGTCTTGTACAAAGACGCTTAACTTTTGAACCAAATAGTCCAGAAAAACATTTAAGGTGTCATTTCCAACTAACTTGGGGATGCAATTCATTTGGTAACACTTTTGAGATCGCCAGAACTCAGGGATTTGCAATAACGTCAAGGTCAATGTCATATTCGGCCAAAAAAGTGATTTTTTTTTTTTTTTTTTTGATTTTTTTTGATTTTTTTGTTGATTTTTTTTGTTGATTTTAAAAAAAAACTTTGCCTCTATGTTGACACTTAACGAGTCATAATTAAAAAAAATAATAAAAAGACCCATGTACCACCACTTTGACTATCCAGGGCCAAATTTCATAGAGCTGCTTATCGGCCGGTTCTGTGCTTACGTATGAGTTTCTACTAAGCACACGAAAATGCATTAACCCTTAATGAATTTTCTAACAATGCAAATCCATTGTAAACGCGCAAGGTGGACGCCTTGTTTTCTTGCTAACCTGCTTAAGCAAATTCTTCTGCTACAGTTAGCACGAAAATTTGCTTACCGGAAAGCAGCTTCATGAAATTGGGCCCAGAAGACCCAAAAAGCTATTCCAAATACGACCTAAAACCTGTTCATATCCACATGAATTTAGCAAGGTCTACAACTTATGAATATCCTAACTGGGTAACGATCAACATCTAATAGTCTCCAAAACAAGAGCACAGTGCACTGCAGCTTTGACACACTTGCAACATCCAGTGCATCCTTTCTTGCAGCGACAGTGTATCAATTCATGGCACGATTTGTATACCTCCGGGAGAGTGGTCCAAAGAGGCTGCCACCCAGTTGTTTCGTTTGTCCGGCCCAAGTCAGATGGCTCTGGCATCTCTGGATTCTCGGCCAATGTCTAGTTCCAACAGTAAGTTGGCCTGGTAGCAAGTGCGCTTGATGTGCTGCCTGAGTGCTGCCTGGGTTGGAGGAAGGTTCTCCAGGTTTCTAGACTTCTGTGCGAAGAGCTGTTTCCTGGCATCATTCACTACCACGCTCTCACTGGTTCGGTCGTACTTCAGCACCACAAATCGCTCTAGCAGTAATATTGGTCCTTCACTGACCTCACTAGACATGCACAGGAGTTCACTGAGGAAATCATTCACCTCTGGGAAAGACTTTGGGAAAGTTTCCCAGGCTTTTTTCCTCTGAATGCAGAAACAGTGTCACACCCGGTGAACAAATGAAAGAATGAGAGAGTCATACACTGTGTCGGACTCATGGTGGCAACCATTTTGTGAAAAGCTATGTACCGAAAGCTTGATCTGACACCAAAAGTGATCCACAGCTCATCGGGAGCTGTCTTGCTGAATGAAGCCACGTGTTCTGATATCATGTAAGTCTTGACAATAGACTACAGTTCTCAACATGGCTCATGACAATGAATCATGACGCAGTTTGGTTCTAATAAAGACACCTGTAAACATTAACCTCCAAGCCTCCGTATCATGACTTCTACAGTAGAACCATTACTAAAATATAATATGGTGTCAGGTCTTCCCGATCAAGGACAGATGTTGACTTTGAGGGAGGATAGAACCCAGGAATAAACAGGTGCAGGATTTCCATTTTTACGCCAGATTGAAGGGCTCAGTCCCGTGTGTGCAAACTGTGTGTATGTGGCTATGAGTGCGTACATGCGTCGGCATATTTTACCTCGGTGAAATTGCTTGTCTCGTTATTTTGACTAGGTTGTAAAGATACCACAATAGTAAATAAGAGGTTAAAGCATTGTTCAGAGAGAAACACATAAGTAAACATGGCAACAAATCTAAGTCAACCACAGCCATTGGAGCTGACTGGAAACTTAGCAGAAAATTGGAAACGTTTCAAACAAAGATTTGGATTGTATAATGTGGCCAGTGGAATGTCACAAAAAGAAGAAAAAGCACAAACATCCATGCTCCTACATGTCATAGGGGAAGAAGCTCTTGACATTTACAATACATTCCAGTTTGAGGAAGATACCGGAGATGAGATGAAATTAGAGAAAGTGCTAAAGAAATTTGAGAACTATTGCATGCCAAAACGTAATGTAACATTTGAGAGACACAAATTTTTCACACGGTCACAACACGAAAATGAAACAACAGATCAGTATGCAACTGAATTGCGCAATAGAGCTAAGTCTTGTGACTTTGGTGACTTAAAGGATAGCCTCATTCGTGATAGAATTATCTGTGGAATTGTGAACTCCATGGTCAGGGAACGCCTATTGAGGCAAGATGATTTGACGCTGGATAAGACGTTACAGTTGTGTCGTTCTGCTGAAACTACTCGAGCTCAGGCAAAAGAGCTGAGTTCCACGGATGAAGTCTCGGTTGATGCTCTTGGGAGTAGGAGAAAGTTGTTTCACGGTAATCAAAGACAAAATCCAAGGCAAAGTCTAGGTCAACAACAAACTCAAAGGCCATATCAAAGTCAAAGTCAGACTCAAGGTCAGAAATCTAGAAATAGTTGCGGTCGTTGTGGAAACTGGCATGGTCAAAATGCATGCCCTGCCCAAGGTCAAATTTGCAAAAAGTGTGGCCTCGGAAATCATTTTGCGAAGTGTTGTAAAACTCCAAAGTTATCAACGAGATGCAAAATCTCGAGGTCGAAGATGATTTCATGGTTGATGTTGTAGAATCATTAGAGTCTCGTGATGAGTGGAAGGTCAAGTTAGTTGTCAATAATAGGCCGGTTATTTTCAAGTTGGATACTGGTGCTCAGACAAACCTCCTTCCAGAATCAGTGTATCAGAGTTTGAATCCCAGGCCAAAGCTGCATCCAGCTAGAGTGAGATTGACAGGCTACAGTGGAGTAGTGATTCCAGTAAAGGGTCGTTGTTATGTACAAGTGGAGTACAAAGGTTTAACTCACAATATGGCTGTTCTAGTAACTCCTGGTGATCGTCAACCATTGTTAGGCTTACAAGCATGTGAGCAATTGAAGCTTGTAAAGAGAGTCTTGAATGTCAAAACAGAATCAAAAAATGCAATAGTAGATGACTATGAAGACGTGTTTGAAGGGTTAGGATGGGTTCCTGGAAAGCATCATATCACGCTAAAAGAAAATGCTCAACCTGTACAACATGCATGTCGAAAAATTCCATTTCCACTGCGAAATCAGCTCAAGGATGAGCTAGATAAAATGGAACGACTTAAAGTTATCACACCAGTGGATGAACCAAGTGATTGGGTGTCGTCGCTCGTGGTGGTGATGAAGAAAAACAATCAGCTTCGAGTATGTCTCGATCCAAGAGATCTAAATAGGTCCATAAAAAGAGAGCACTACCAGCTACCATCAAGAGAGGAAATAACAGCACAGTTTGCAGGAGCTAAATACTTCAGCAAATTAGATGCGTCCTCAGGTTTCTGGCAGATAGAGTTAGATGAGGAAAGCTCAAGGCTATGTACTTTCATAACGCCATTTGGGAGATACAGATTTCTCAGGTTACCATTTGGGGTCTGCAGTGCGCCAGAAGTGTTCCACAAGATTGTGCATAATTTGTTCGCACACATACCTGGTGTCAACACAATGATGGATGACAAAGTAGTATGGGGGTCAACCCAACAGGAACATGACACCAGACTAAAACAGGTCCTTGACATAGCTCAGAAAGCAAATCTGAAACTCAACAGAGACAAATGTGAGTTCAATGTGAGCCAAATGACATTCATTGGCGATGTGATCAGTGAACAAGGTGTTCAACCAGATCCAAAGAAGGTTGCAGCCATATTGAACATGGAAAGACCACAGAACAAGCAAGATGTTCAAAGGTTCTTAGGTATGGTTAACTACCAAGGAAAGTTCATACCAGATTTATCCACAAAGTCAGCCCCGCTGAGAAGTCTTCTTGAGAAAAGAAATGAGTGGATGTGGCAAGATGCACAAGAAAAAGCTTGGTGTCAACTCAAGGAAGCTCTGACACAAGAACCAGTGCTCCGTTTCTATGACAGCACAAAGCCAACGAAGCTATCAGCTGATGCATCCAAGAATGGACTAGGTGCAGTGCTAATGCAACAACATGACCAGAATTGGTTCCCCATTGCTTATGCATCAAGAGCAATGACGGATGCAGAAACTCGCTATGCGCAGATCGAAAAAGAACTGCTAGCGATGACGTCTGCATGTGAAAGATTTCACCAATACATACATGGACGACAGGTAGAAGTCGAAACAGATCATAAACCTCTTGTGCCATTGTTCAAAAAATCACTCTGTGGTTGTCCTCTTCGCATTCAACGCCTACTAATCCGAGTGCAGAGATACGATTTGAAAGTATCCTACACACCAGGAAAATACATGTACACCGCAGATGCATTGTCTATAGCGGTAGATCCACAGGCAGACATGCAGGTCGAAAGAGAAGAAGACATCAGAATCTATGTAGACACAATAATGGAGACATTACCAGTCACATCAAACAGAAAAAGTCAGTTTGTAGATGAAACACTGAAAGACAAAACACTACAAGAATTGATAGGCATCATCAAAGATGGATGGCCTGAAACAAAACAACAATGTCCAGTAGCAATTCGAGCATACTGGAACATTAGAAGTGAGCTGTCAGAAGCCGAAGGCTTAATCATGAAGGCAGCAGGATCGTAGTACCAAGCACAATGAAAAAACAGATGTTGGACAAGATCCATGAAGGACATTTGGGCATAGAAAAATGCAAGAGACGTGCAAGAGAAGTCTTGTATTGGCCCAGAATAAATCAAGACATAACAGAAATGGTACAAAATTGTAACTCATGCTTGATGTATAAACCAAAACAACAGACGGAAAGTCTGAAACCACACACGGTACCAAACAGACCGTGGGAAAAGATCGCTGCAGACTTGTTCACACTGAATAACAAAGAGTACATGGTAATAGTAGATTACTATTCACAATTCATTGAAGTCTGTCCACTGTCAACAACAACAAGTAAAACAGTGATAACAAAAATGAAAGAAGTCTTTTCAAGACAGGGCACACCAAGTGAACTCGTGACGGATAATGGTCCGCAATTAGCTAGTAAAGAGTTCAACAACTTTGCACAAGATTGGGACTTCTGTCACACAACAACAAGTCCGTATCATCCTCAGTCGAACGGACTAGCAGAGAATGCAGTGAAAATTGTGAAGAATCTCATCCGCAAATGCCAAGACAGTAGACAAGATGTCTACAGGGCTCTACAAATCTACAGAAGCTCACCGCTGGAATGCGGAAAATCGCCAGCTGAACTCCTGTACAACAGGCGATTGAGATCAAACCTGCCCATGGTGGACAAACTTCTTGATCCACAACACATTGATCCTCAACAGGTGAGGGAAAGGAAGGAAGGGCAGAAGGTAAAGCAGAAAGAGCGATATGATAAACATGCTCGAGACCTACCAGAACTAAACATAGGTCAGACTGTAAGACTTCAAAACATGCACAACAATCGATGGTCACAAAGTGGCATCGTCAAAGTCAAACTGCCAAACAGATCATATTTGGTAGAGACAGAGTATGGAGAGATTAGACGAAGAAACAGACGTCATCTCAGACCAGCACCCAGACGAAGGGATGATCGGTTCCAACAGACAACACAGACGGACAGCGATCCAGATGACAACGAGGATGTTAGCGAACCAACCCCTGAGCGTTCCAGCGTACCAGCCCAGCAAGCATCATCCTACATGACCACCAGAAGTGGACGAATAAGCAAACCGCCAAATCGAATGGACTTGTGAAATAATCACAAAAACAAATAGAACTGAAAGTGAAAGTTACACTTTGCCTTTAAAAGAACATTATATTATATTGTTGTGAATGTTTTAACATTAACTGTATATATGTTTTTTGTTATATCCACAGATACTTTGAAGATATCAAGACTGAATATCGTTAAGTTATATTCAAGCTGAAGTTAAAGCTTAAGTGTGTTAATCACTGGATTGAAAAGTTATTGGAAAGAAATAACTGCAAAAGAAATGTTGCAAAATATTGTGAATGCATTGTCAAAGAAACAACTCACAAAATCATTTATTTCTTGAAAAGTATTTGAAACAGATCAAAACAAACCCAACGCTCGCCATATATGCATTGTTTCAAGATTTGGAAAACATATTGAACCCTAAATTAATATCCAGTGATGTGTTCAAAAGAAAGTTTTAAAAATAATGTGTTATGTTATATCTGTGGAAAAAGAATGTAAACCTTCTTAGAAAGGGAGATGTTCTGATATCATGTAAGTCTTGACAATAGACTACAGTTCTCAACATGGCTCATGACAATGAATCATGACGCAGTTTGGTTCTAATAAAGACACCTGTAAACATTAACCTCCAAGCCTCCGTATCATGACTTCTACAGTAGAACCATTACTAAAATATAATACCACGGTCAGTACAACCGCATCAGTACCAACAGTACGTATGGTTACCCTTTTCACCCTTTTTGCACAGCATCTGCCACATGCAGAAGTAGACGAGTGTCAGCCTCCTCGTGCGAGCATGGGACAAGGCCTGCCAAATGTGACTCAGCAGGAGAGCAGAGTATTCCACTTCTGTTGCATACAGTTCCTTGCTCTGTGGTAGAGGATGATGAACGGTTTAGCGTGGCAGGAAAGCAAACAATTCGGCTTTGTTCTCATTGACTCGAAGGAAGTCCTTCCAGTTTTTTGGCAGCATAGTAGAAGGAGCCACCCCTTTTCTAGTGCCCTTTCCCCTTGCCTGTCATGTTGAGGCATTCAGGCAAGCAGGTAAGTATTCACCATAGCCAAGGTCGATGCGGATGCTTTTCTCGAGTTGAACAAAGATGTATGGGGCAAACACTCTTTCAAAGGATTGAGCATTTGAACCACAGCTGCACCATCAAGAATTATTGCTCGGGCCACAGGTGCACTATTGTTTTCGAGCCGATTCGATTCCAGGCAGCAGAGTAGAACTGCTTAACTAGGGGGGGGGGGCTGCCCGGTTTTCATGGGAGAAGAAATTGTCCATATCTCCATCCCGTGTCTGACACGAGATGTACATCCTCGAAAAGAGCTGTGCCTTCTGTTTTGACATAACCTTGGCCGGCTGCCGACTGAAAAGTGGCAACTTCTTCGTATGAAGTGTTTGTGTGACAGGTGTCGTACACTGCTATAGCCTTTCTGTCACAAACTTTGTGTACTGCTCCTCACCTAGGGTCTTAATCCTTCTCCCCGTTTCAGCCACTTGGGTGTCCATGATATGTCTCTTGTGCCAATGACTAGTAGGTCTTGACTTTGTTCTACAAATGGATTCCCCATACATTTCAGTACTGTCACAAGTGCCTTAACATCCCTCAGGAATACTACCCGCACTCCAGGTTTATGGTCATGGTGATGTTGTTTAGTGTAAGCAGAACCGTTATGGCCTGTTCCTCAAACTTTGTAGTGATCCTTTAAATTACTTAGAACCAAATAATACACAAATTTAAAGAACAACTTACCAGTAGTATTGAGCAGCAATGGAAAGGAGCGGTTTTCCTGACTTGGATTGAGGTGTTTGCCGTATACGGCCTAGCTGCCCACTGACCATGCTATGCATAGGGTCAGTTACAAGACAAATAATGGTTTGGTGCTATAATTAGTGAAAAAATTAACTGAAAGGGATTAAGGTGGGGGACTATGCAGGGGAACCATTCCGAAAGAAATTAAAGAACATAGGGGTGAACAAATAGCAAATAAATGGGAAAACTTTTTGTAAATATTCAAAACTTGCTATTTTTTGTCAATTTTGACCTTGACCTTGACCTACATGCAAAACCCTGAGTTCTGGCGATTTCAAAAGTGTTACCAAATGAATTGGCATCCTGAAGTTAGTTGGAAATGACACTAAACGTTTTTTCTGGACTATTTGGTTCAAAATTTAAGCGTCTTTGTACAGACCATCCGGACTGGCGGCCATTTTGGATTTGACCTCTTAGGGTCATCAGAGGTCAAATCAAACTGTGAAATGAACTAACTGAAAGGGATTAAGGTGGGGGACTATGCAGGGTAACCATTTCTAAAGAAATTTGAGAACATAGGGGAGAACGAATGACAAATAATTGGGAAACTTTGTGTAACCATTCAAAACTTGCTATTTGTTAATCAATTTTGACCTTGACCTTGACCTACATGCAAAACCCTGAGTTCTGGCGATCTCAAAAGTGTTACCAAATGAATTGGCATTCCCAAGTTACTTGGAAATGACACCTTAAATGTTTTCTGGACTATTTGGTTCAAAAGTTAAGCGTATTAGAATAGGCGGGACTGCAGGCAACCATTTTGGATTTGACCTCTCAGGGTCATCAGAGGTCAAATCTGACTTCCCTCCACATCTGAAAATGAATCTCATGGTCTGCAGGGAAACCACTCTTAAAGAAATTTGAGAACATAGAGGCGAACAAATGACAAATAAATGGGATTTGTTTTGTTGTAAACATTGAAAACTTGCTATTTTTAGTCAATTTTGACCTTGACCTTGACCTTAATGCAAAACCCTGAAATCTGGCGATCTCAAAAGTATTACCAAATGAATTGGCATCCCCAATTTAGTTGGAAACGACACCTAAAATGTTTTTCTGGACTATTTGGTTCAAAAGTTAAGCGTGTTTGTACATTAGACCATGCAGACTGGCGGCCATTTTGAATTTGACCTCTCAGGGTCATCAGAGGTCAAATCTGACTTCCCTCCACATCTGAAAATGAATCTTATGGTCTAAACTAACTATGCTAGAAGTTTCATGCTTTTCTCAAAAAGTGCATAATTCTCGTTATATTGGGAGCTTATCCGCTGTACTATAATGAACATGGTAATAATTATAACTAAACATACAATATAGAAAACATAATGTACATGGTAATAGTTAGAACAGAGGATACAATCATAAGTATGATACATACATTGAAAAAGCTAAATAAAGTGGGGGATCTACTAAAAAGCAAAGCTTGTATTATGTAGGTCCCAGTTAATGGGTTTGTATATAAATTAGGGTATCTGAATAAACATAAGATATTCAATAAAGTAATGCAATTTTTTTTTTAGAAAGGTTTCCATATTTTGGTTTATGTACAGGTGCGCTATTTGTAATATTGGTTCGCGCATCTGCGTTTATTAATCACGACATTAAGCAGTTCATGAATTTGAATTGCAATTGATATAATAGTTATGCAGTTTTTTAGAACAATACCGAGTGAACAATTAAAATATTAAACAGCCCTGCTTAAGGATAAATTTTGCTGTAACTTTTATGATTCTTGAACCCCTTTGTATAGAATTACAGTTCTCATCTGAATTCCCACTTTTTGAACCACTATCATTAATAATGTAATCATAAAAGAAAAAATGTATAGCACATTATGTCAAGAAAGCTCCTTGATTATACCCATGGAAAAAGTCTCAACGCGTTCAGGAAAAGGCAACAAAAGAGGATAAACAAATAGAATAGCTGCAGAAAATACATTGACTACTACAACGTTTTCAGACCAGTTTTGACTTTATTAACTGTATCGCCTATTTGGATTTCCATTCCATAATTAATAAATATTAACTAGACAGACTAATATTAGCTAAATAAGTGTTCATTCGCAAATGTGATATTTGTTTTAATTAAATTAAATTAAATTCACATTCTTCTACATCATACAAATCAAATTACGTTTCAGCAATACAACATATACAAAATTAAACAAGTACTTTGAACGTGAATACAACATGGTAATATTAAATGATGACGATAAAACAAAATGTAACTGAAAACACAATATCAAGAATTATTCATTAAGAAATATGAAGAAGAAGAAGAAGGGCCAAGCGATTGCCTGATAGCGTGATAGCACGGGTAGGGAGGTGGAGAGGCGATGGATGTTTTATAGAAATCTGAAAATAATATTGAATATTGATTCAGCACTTGGAAAAGATCAAACAATGTACTCTGATGGAAAAGCGTTCTTCGTAGTGAATTTAAATGAATTTTAGGTTTAAAGTGATTTTATTAAATCTGGGAGTGCATTCAATAAATCTGGTGTCTTATTGATTTATTCATGGTCAATAATGTAAGATTTATCAAATGAAAGCTAAATGAATTCCGAGTGTAGGGTAAGAATGGATAGTGTTGTTTCATACCCTAAAAAACGATCTTAAAGGCCGTCTGTACCAGTTTGGCTAGGAGGGATTAGACCACCCAGGGTAGTCACTGACAGGTGGCTATCTCACCAACTCAGCTCTCAATTAACATAAGAAAAAGACTATCATGGGGGACCAATGGTCACCGATTAAGCATTGTTTGCTATATAGAGGGAGAAAGTAGCAACAAGTAGTACAGTGGGGCTTTAAATGAATCAGGAAGCAGGTCATTTATGTATTTAAACGTTAAGATCAAACTCTACTGATCGTTTATAAAAGAAATTGTCAATGTTTAAAATTTATTAATAATGAGTTTGTATAAGCTAGATAATGGAAGCCAGCACATGTGCGAAGCGCTTTCTTTTGCAATAAATAAATAAATAGGGTTAAATTTTGCGAGTGCCCAACTTGCATTCCTAAATGACATTCGTGTATGATCGGATGCATCGTCACTTTGCAAAGACAGGTGCTTTGCGAGATTGGGGTGTGAGTAATTAACTGTTGGACTATTATTAATCCACCATTTTGTGATATTAACGGTACAGGCGTTCTCGACTGATCCGTTATTTCCTCTCTGTCATCACACCCCAGGCGAGACTATTGTCCTTTGGAAATTATTTCAAGAGGTAAATTCATACAACAATGAAGGTTTGCGACTTGGTTTTAGTTTTCTTTTTCATACAACAATTACAAATTGACCCTAGCGACTGACTACATTATGTATGTCAAGTTTGGAAAATAAAAGCGGAAATAACGGTGACTTCACCAATCCTATTCGGGACGGCGTTATTGTTTTCTCTATCTTTCCGAACTTGCTACAACTGACGTAGTATTTATTGTTAACTTATACACTATTTTTTTGTTCTTCTCCATTTTCAGGAAAGAATCGCTATTATGGTCTTTGGTGGGCCTACTCACGTTTAATCACAAATGGAATAAAGCTTGACAATGCATGTATTCTGTTCATTCCACGCATAACACATCGTTTGCATGTACATAATTAGATCACCAATGCCAATAAGATTTGTAAACTTAGCATGCTTTTTCGTCGGAGGCTTGAATCCTTATTTATTGGATTTATTGGACATAATATGGGTTTCCGATTACCTTTAAAATGAACTATAATTTTCATTCTCCCCCTTCTTTCTTTGTTTTCAAACACAGGATACGATCAATTCAAGAATGATAAAATAGTTAAATCTGGAAAATGTGAGCCTTCTTATTCAAGTTAATACCGTTAATCATAGAAGATATGCACATACCAGCAACATGATGGCTTATCTATGAAGTTCTACTTTCGACGTGTTCTTACTTTTGGTACTGAGTGATTTTCTGCAAAATTACAGGGAGATGGGAACTTGCTGAAGTAGGTATAGTACTACCTCGCAAGTGGGAACACTACAGACACGTGGAATCGCTTTACACCTGTCAATCTTGGCTATAACATTGGTACCAGGAATGCGTGCTTGAACCCTGATCGTTAGAGCTCCCCCGATGTTTATCCCCGATTGGTTGAGTAAGTAGGAGTTCTACGTTGTAACTGGATGCACGATTCGACACAACGCTAGCGGTGGCCTGCCTGGTATGTTGTGATACGGATGTAGATTTCTCTCATCGTACGAGTGCGAGCGCTCATTGTTTTAGCATTCTATCGTCTGCGTGAAAACAATGAATTTGTACACCGTGCACCAGACGGAAAGCCCGCTTCCTACTATTACGGTACTCAGTTGGCGTGTATGGTGAATAGCTGACTGAACGAAAGTTCGCACCGAGTTGATTTTGTTTGTCCACATCTCTCGCCGCCGATTAGAGGAATTCTGGATTTAGCCGAGGAAATATGTTACTGGGACTGTGGACTTGGTGTATTTTGACTGTCTTCAATTTTCGCAGACGCTTTGCGAGTGGTCTGTTTGTGGGTCTTTCTTTCATCGTCCTGCTGCAGCTGGGCCAACGTCACCACCAAGCCTACGCTCTGTCATGGGGAGAGCTGTGGGCAGGGAGCGGGAGAGGAGTCGATGGAAGGGAAGCACCGTTACATCGCCACGTACGAGAGGTAAGATGCGTTTAAATACATATTGTTTTATATTTTATCCATATCAAAGATTCCATCGTGTAGGGCACGGGTGGCCAACCTTTTAAAGCTCGCGGGCCACAGCTAACGATTGGCATAACTTGGCGGGCCGTAGGTAGCCCCCCCCCCCCCCCGCAATTCCCCCCCCCCCAAAAAAAAAAATAGGCAAACAACAAATTCAGTGGGAAAAAAAATCAGACTTACTTTTTTAGTGTGATTTCTGGGGTTGCATCTCATTGAACGCGGTGTAAAGAAAAGTGTACTATCCAGTTTAACATTGGGACTCATGAGAAAATTCAACGGCTGGAGAAAAGGGCTGTAATTTTCAAACCCGGGGGCGGGGAGGGTACTCAGATTTGGTTTGGTCGGGGGTGTGCCGCTCAAGCCTCGAAACCCCATTTTAAAGGGTCATTAGGGGGGATTTTCTCGAATTAAGGCACATTTTTCACAATTTTCGGGTGTTTGGGGGTGTTTGCCATGCAAATACCCGAAAATTTCGAAAATTTTGAAAAACACAAACTCATTTTTAATGGTATTTTTGTCCAAAATGGGAACCATGTTTAGTGACTGTTCGTGGAAAAAATCACCTATTAGAGCGGCACACCCGTATGTTTTAATCCCCGGGGTATCAAGACAGGTATGGCATTTCAAACATATTTCTCGATACACAACATTAGTATATTTGCAAACGTTACTGCGGAAATTACAAACTGAAATTAACACGGCGAGTAATGTTAATGTTGTTAATGTAATGTAATGGGAGGGAATTTGAGGAGTTTGTTTCAACCAAGTAACGAGTCAATATGTTGTGAATAATGAAAACAAATTATGGAAATAGAAATAGCTGTGTGTAAATGTTTTACCCTATTTCATCGATGCTATGCGGGCCCCTTTTCATTTATGAACATTTTTTGTATTACTTTTTCAATGCTCCGCGGGCCGCACCAAAAGAGCTCGCGGGCCGCATGCGGCCCGCGGGCCGCGGGTTGGCCACCCGTGGTGTAGGGCCTATATCTGGTCACATTTAGAGGGGTTACGCAGCACCTTGATAGACTAGAGCCGTCGTTAAAGGCCCGATCAATTGACAATTTCTTTTGTAATTTTACTGTTCGCCTTGTTTAATACTCTGGCACTTTCTCTGGCCGGTGCAGCTGCGCTTTAACATTTAACAAGCCTTCACTTCTGCATCAGTTATTTTTTCCCAAAAAACTGCTAGCTCAGTAGCTAAATTGCACCAGAATTCCGGATTTGAAAAGTCCCTGATCGTTAAAAAGAACCTCCTACATATGTCATAAAACATTTGAATGGCACTGAGTATGAGCATGGTGCAGATGAATTTCAATCTCATCAGGGACAATTTACAAGTCCCTGATCTCTCCAATCTCTGGTAAATTTAGGAATGAAATGATGATGCTTAAGATCATGGTGGTGTTTTTTTTTTAAATAAGCCAATAGCTTCCCTTACCCCTTGATTTTCCAGAAGAACAGTCGGGCAGATGGGTGAAAAATCATTACGATTTACGATTCACCATGGATGAGATCATATGGTGATATGTTTTTGAAAAAGTGTGAAATGTTTGTAGCCATGGTCTTGGCTTTGAAACAATGAAAGTCGAAAACAATTTGCTCAGTCTGTTGGGTCTAACAATGTCTTTCGAACCAGGCAGATATATTGAGCTTTTTGCAGCTGTGCTAACTTGAGACTGAATGTATGAAGACTTTCTTAAGGTCGTGAAGTCAATATACTATCACCGCGAAAGGAAAAGCGACCCCACGTGAGTAGAAAAATCACAAACTTTTTGTGAAACATGAGCTTTACCGGCTTCTCAGCAATTTAAGGTCATGAAATCGGCAAAAATAGGACGTTTATTTCATCAGCGTGCTATAAAAATTTGGTTGTAAAAACAGGCGTACATGTCGAAAATATATGTTTCAAAACGTGACTTGAAAAAAAGGTTTATTCCCCAGTTAGTTAGTCAATTCCACGGTGCGAAGATAGGAGATAGAAATCTTGGTTATTTGTCGACTTTCGTTGATATTAATAACATATGTGCTTTATTAAAAATGTGACTGTCGCCCTTCCTGCCTAGATGGAGCTGCCCCGTCCGTTCCGGAAGAGTATGAAACATTGAGAGCAGAGAACTTAAAACAGAAATGTAGGATATTCGTCATCTCGTTCAAATTTACCTTTTTGACAATGCGTTTGACTTTTGATAAATCTATGACCATTTTAAAGAACCAACGATAGTCAGATGTATTGTTAATTATATTTGAGCATTGGGATACTTTCTTTGAATTCTTGAACTATGCTATAAAACAGCATTCTTGCCCTAAGACGATAGTGCCGCCTGGGTTCGAACCCACGACCTTTGCATCTTCAGTCAAGTGTTTAAAGGTACTACATGTATATCCCATTTTCAGCCAACATCAGATTATGTAGAACTTAGCAGGAATTATGAATATGTCACTTATGTCCAATCTGTGAAATTTACGACCATTCGGTACAAGGGTCTGAAAATCAGACTATTACTAAAATGATTGCAATCGCTTAATTCGATTCGACAACGAATGCTCGTTACTTTCCCACTAAAAGACATTTTCACGCCCTTTCGTTTTGAGGGAAGCTCTAAATTAGTATTTTCTTTCAAATGCCTTTGGAATTTAATCTTTTCATTTTGTTTGGCCTGCAAATGGGACATAGTACCTTTAAACCACGGTACTACGACATGTATCATGGTATACTCCATTCTTACTCATAACCAGTGTTTTTGATTGCATCGATACAGGAGTTATAACAATGTATAATAGCTTATACAATAGCCAAAAAACTAGTAGGATTAAATCTGGAGTGCAGTCCGGAACACGATTTTAGATAACATGTCCTGGAAATAATTTTATTTCTTTGTAAGAACTTGACTAGTATCAGTCTGAAACAATGTAGGCCAGTTCGATTTTTTTTTTTTTAAATCGGAAAAGTCATTACATAACTGTGTCCATTACATAAGATAACAAATAATAATCTGTGTTTACATACATGTATTATTATAGCGCTTTAAAACGCCGGCAAATTCTCTATAAGCGCGATACAGACAAAGTATTACCCCTGCCATTTAATTCAGGCTTTCCCACACACACAATGTATGCACATTCTCCACTCCCTGGGAAGCATTTCAGCCAGGCGCCATTATACAGACGCTCACAATGCTGATCAAACTGCAACTACTTTCTCATCCTACCGGATATCTGTTTAACACCTGAGTGGAGAGTGGTTATAATGTAGATTAATATCTTACCAAAGGACATTATTGCCGGGCTGGGCTTCGAACCCTAAACCCTTGCATTGAGAGTCATAAGAATGAACCACTACTCATGTAGCATGATACCTTCACAATATATAACTGGCTCCTACATTTCATAGGCAGGTATTGGTAAAAAGGAAACAGTGTTCGTTTTCCAATACCAGTAACCGATAACGCTGTATTTAAAGGGGTAGTCTATTCTGATATTAAGTTGATTTTAATAGAAGCAGAAAAGTTAGAAGAACAGGTCAGTGACCAAAATTCGATTATACCGTGTGAGTCAAAAAAAGGTTACACGTAAAAAATTGCTGATTATTTTAAAAATCATCTACGAACAGTAAATGATTATACATCTTTTGGAAGCGTGTTTTATCCCAAATCATTTGGTATCATTCTTGTGTCGTATGTGTTCACGCTTGGATGAACAGGAGGCATTGTTTGCGAGAGTTCAAAAATCGACTTGCGCCAAAGTGATGCCTACAGCATGTATTATGTTGGGATTAGCGGAGTGAGAGAATGAATAAATTGAATGTATTAAAATAAGGTAATATATTGCATATGCTTTTTGCAGAAGCAAAGTCACATACACGCGCGCGCACAAATGTTCGTTGATATTTGATATTCGATATTTGATATGTGTGGCATGATTAAATTTGTTAGGGATGTTATTTGGATCTGCAAAGACCGAATTAATACCGAAGTCCCAATTTTTGTATTCAGACATCACATAAGCAACTTTGGCGCAAGTCGATTATTGCACTCTCGCAATTTTCTAGGTGTAAACTTTGTTTTTACTCACACTGTAGATAAGAAAGTTATGATTTTTTTAAGTTGCGATCAATCAAACGCAAATTAGTAATTTGTGACGTATCTTGCGAGGCTCCCTCCCATTTGCTCTATTTTAGCATTATTTGTTTAAATATAAACATGTAAATATATAAAATGTTAAGCATTGTATCGTTTTGATATAACATTTGGAACTTCGGATGATGGATTCTGTTATCATTTTTCCTTGTGCAATGATTACTAATATTGCAAAGAATTCTGGGAAGTTTAATCATTATCATGATATTCCATATTTTATACGATCCTTCCTTTCCAAACAATGACCAATAAACGCCTCCCGAATTTATTTATTTGCAAACAGTCAGCCCAACCTAACAACGTTTTCCGTAAATAAATTCATTAAAATGACGCCCTCATCTAATCGGCCATGTTATTGTCTTAGTTTGTGGCTTAGTTCATGTTTTCTTACGCTCTAGATTACAGGCTTCGGTTTTAATTATCCATTGTTTAAATTAGGTATTCACGTCATTTATCTATTATTTTGGCCCTGAATGGCCGCAAAATGTTACTCGCTAAATTATATTTTGTGGTCGATTAACCGAATTCTTTCATGTGTGTGTACACAAAAAGATCAAATGACCTTAATACTGTGTTCTCCTTAATTAATTTTAAGTATCGCACCAATGGAGGATACACTCACTAGAAAAACAGACATTAATTATATTTTTGAAGACGAAAAACGGGTGAGTTGTCTGTTGCCAAATTACCGATATGAGATTCGCATATATTAATGATCTCATATTTCAAACATGTATAACTCTGTTATTATTGGTCCGATTTATTCCAAACTATCGTCATTCTGATTCTGTTATTATTCTGCTTTCATACAAATGAACTTATCACAAAGGTTGGCTTTCCTTTTAAATGCCTTGCTCGCGATCAACTATTTTTTATTGGCGTCACCCAGGAGTTTCTCTTAAAGCTCCTTGGTGTCACCAGTCTAGTACAGGTCTGCCGTACTGATCTGCTTTTTGATTATGGTATATGTACTTCTCTAGATATAATAAACTAGAAATGACAATAATAGCCGTGGCCAGGCTCGGATGTCAGCGGATATCCTGTATTATCTACGAAACTGTGTTGATACGTTTTAGCGCATCAAGGACGGGCTATTTGGAGGCTGTGGAAGCACTTTCATTCAACTTTTGAAAACCTTTTTTTTCCAAGACTATCAAACAGGATAATGATGATATGATACGGTTATCTGCTCACATGGATGTTGTAATAGGTCAAATGGGCAATCATAGTCACTTTATATGCAGAACCGTTAGCGCAGCGTTCAGGTCCAGTCATGGAGGGAGGCTCACGGTTGTCATGAATAAGGTGTCGTGGTATAGCGGTTCATTTACTTGACACTCAATCTAATGGTTATGGGTTCGAATCCCAACCTGCCACTTACGTCTTTCGGTACTCCACTAATCCATAATAATATTGCCACTCTCCACCCAGATGTAAATGGGTTCCCGGCAATTGATGGGCTAATGATTGTCATCAAATCGAGGTTTTTAATCTTACAAGTTGAAGAGTGTTATAAATTATTTCTGCTAAAAGTTGAACGTATAATTTTCACTTTTTGACAATATTCTAAGCCCCCAGAATTGTGAGTAGTAGGACTTTACCACACCGATCATGCCAATGGAAAATTGTACATCGAACCTACCCGGCACTTTTGCAGTCCAGAATCTATTGATGACGCTTGGTAGAAGTTCATAAACCTCAAAGCCACTCTAAGTTTTAAAGTTAAATGGCATCAATCACATATCCTCAAAAGTCAGCACGCTACCATCCCAATCATCACGATATTACCTTAGAAGTTGCTTAGCAACCATGCGTAGTTCATAAACAAGTTCAACCATAAAATGGCGATGTGAGTAAATTCGCAATGTTTGGACCGCGGACCTAATTGAAGTTATGATGCATACAAAAGGGAAAGAAAATATTATTTTCCGCTTTAACTTAAAAGAAGAGAAGAGACCGAGTAGATCAAAACTGTTGTGACGATGCTGATTGACAGACAGCAAGAGGTCAATCAACTTTAGGTCGCACAGTGGCACTCATTTCCCAACTTTTCCTGCAGCGCCTCGAAATTAGGCCAACAACTGGTATGATAATGGCACGGATGTTTGGTTAATATTATGAAGATGATTCGGGAATTTATCCTTGAAGGAGAAGTAATCGACGACTGACGTCATTGCCTGAATGATAACCGATTTCTGAAGAAACGTACGTGTGTACATGTCTGTGGAGTGGCATGCCGACTTCGACTGGCCGATTGAACTCTTCATTGGTGATAGTTTGCGTGCACAAATCCTTGTAGGTCGTTGTCCGTGACAGTGTCTGCAATTTGAGACTAGGCTGACAGCATACTTCTTCATAGGCTCTGTACCTTAGCTGCTCCGGAACCACAGCCTGACCAAGCTAGGCTCTGCTCAAGGCTTTAGGAAATGTGGTAAAGTGTCAAATTAGAGTATATGTATGCAGACTAGTTGGTGACGAGCCAAATCATACCAGGTATCCATTTGACACCTGGGTGGAGAGTGGCAAATGTAGATTCATGTCTTGCCAGAGGACATTAGTGGCAAGGGGAGACTCGAACCGCGAACCATACGATCCACAGTCCGGCGAGATATCCTCTAGTCTGATCACGACACCTCTACACAGCCATAAAGGGCCGGCATTCTGTGACGTAAATGAAGTTGAATTCATTCATTGGAAGTGTCATCTTCCTATCACAAAAGAATGTGGATCTATCTCAGGGGTGTCAAACCTAATAAAAAATATAATTATTGTCATCACCTTCGTAAAGACTGACGGGGATTTTACCTAGTAGTACATGTACTAGTGACACGCTGGCGAGAATCGATCCAAGTCACTTTTGATTGGTCCAAATCGATACACATGGATACTAAGTATAAAATAAAGCTTTAAGCATGCCTTTAAAGGGGGATGCGAGTTGGTCGAGCAGTCTGGTCAGCGTTGTGTCTTACGCCGACAATGAAACCGACTCTGAGGGACACTGGTTCGAAACTCGTTTCGTCATTCGGATGTTGACACTACAATCGGTCGGTCGGTGTAGAGACGTAAATAATCATATCTGGTTGATCGTTGATAACTGTCTTGATACACTTCTGTGAAAAGACACATTAGACCGACACACCAATCCCATGGTCTCGAGAAAGTTTAGACAACTTTTCTGAAGTCGTACTGACAAGGTAAAGCATCCCTGCTGAATGACAGTGGAGTCTAGATATAATAATAATAGTAATACTACTCAGTGTTTATATAGCGCTTATTACAATCACTAAGCGCTTCCAAACTTGGATGATTATTACCCCGGCTTTAGCTGTGCTGCCGTTACGGCGCTCTAGCATTTCAAAGAATTAATTTCTGCCAGGTCTCCGTTTACAACACCTGGGTTGAGTGTGGCAAATGTAGATCAATGTCTTGCCATGGCGGGTCTCGAACCGCGGACCTTGTGATCGACAGTCCGGCGACCACGGCACCTCTACATGTAAGTTTCAATATGTTATGCTCCGGCAAGATGCTATGTTGGTTGCCATCTTCACTCAGACAAAAAGAAGAAAAAAAAACAAGTAAATTCGGTGTCATGCAAGACAAGCTATGTATGCCTACAATGTATATAAATGCTTCCTGACATGTCCGCTTGTGGCATTCTTGTGTCATTCTTGTGTCATCATATCTGCATTTGGATTAGATATTGATTGTTTCGGAAGTATCGTGTACTGACAAAAACATTGATTCTGTATCATGTTATTAATAATAATGGTTTTAATAATGACTTTAATACCCCTGGCTAACTATGTAGCGCTCTGGAATTTCGGGAAGGATTCCCATCTAGACCTGGGTAGAGAGTGTCAAAAGTGAATTAATGTCTTACTATACATACCAAAGGACGTTGGTTTCGGGCTGGGATGCGAGCGCTGAAGCCTCGATCCTTGGATCCAGATTCAACTGAATGAACCCCTATACCACGACACCTCCACTTGTAATTGGGACTCGTTATTAGTTAGACCAGGGGGGGGGGGGGGGGCGTTTCACAAAAACTTGTCATCAGTGACAAATGACAGTTTTTGTTATAAGCTACTGAAATCCTTGCTTCTGATTGGTTAAAAGCAGATTTGTCACTGATTTTTGTCATTTGTCATTGAAAAAAGTCTTTGTGAAACGGGTCCCTGGACATGAACGGTGAACCCTGCTCACAGTCACACAGACAGTTCTTACATCACATAAAGTGCACCGAAAGAGGGGGAGGGGTGGTTGACCACATGTAATACTGCCAGTTGTAACGACTGCCACATGATTTTGTTTGTTTCATGATTATAAAATCTATAATGATTATCATGTGGAACATTCCAGCTGGAAGGGCGAAGAAAACCTTATAAGGAACATCTCGGCGATCTTTAGGGAAATTTTGATGTAAGTACCCATTCCTGTCATATTTTCCAAAGTAGTGGCCTTCACGGTGCCAGCTGAAAATGATCTGTTGTTTGGCTGCCTGTCTAGATTGTGTCTATATTTACACCCCCAAATCATCCCCAAGATGAATTCCATTCCCTGAAATAGCCTATCCTAACCCAATGGATTTACGTTGGTTGCGAAAGCTGAAAATTGCGAAGGTAAATTGTATGCGTTCACACTGCGATTGCACCATGTGTGCGTTTTGAGGTGTGAAGTTTTTTCCTGCACAATTTTGGTGCGCAATACGCCAGTTGGTTGCAACCAAAATCTGTATGTCACGACCAATAATGTCTTTCGACTTTTGAGACGTCAAACCTAGTTCACTCCCACGTTGATGCGCCAGATGCTAAGACGCAAGCCCTCGTCAGTCGTTGTGTGTAACAGTGTCTGCACTATGAGACTACACTAGAATATACTCTGTACTGTGTCTAGGTTCTGTTCAAGTCTTTAGGAATTGTTGTCAAGTGTCAAATTAGTCCCTATGCTTGTGGAATACTGATTCCTGGTGACGAGAAAGGGTTCGGGCACGGTCCATGGTTTTGGGGATTTGAAGAGGGGTGTACATCTTATTTGTATCATTACTTTTGTTCGGAGGGCGCCGCTGCAGTGCCAGTGGGAACAAGAAGTGTTTACCCCTTCGCCCTGTGGGTCTCGAACTCCTTCCGTTTGATTGGAGTCGAGAATGCACGCATTAACCCCCCGTGGTCTGAGGATGTGTATGCACTGTCATCTTGTCTGGAATAGAAATGATCAAATATTTGATAGAACACACCTTTTTTACTCCACAGATCCACCATGGATCCACCATGGTAGTTTCCAGGTTCAAACCGTTGTCAGTCGCTTTAAAGCTATATCAAATTGGTTGAAATTTGCTAACGATTAGCATAAGAATTTAGCCCAAATTATAAATTATGTCCAGGCATAGTTTAGATATAAGAGCAAATAAAGAGTTGTTTACTATGTACAATGCAATCCCATGTATTTGTTGGTTGTTGTTGGAAATGGAGAAAAAAAAAGAGCAGTCTTTATTTATGTCCAGTTACTAATTTTCAGCTAGTTTTCGTAATTTCGTTTTTCATTTGCTTCTTTAAAATCCCATGGATTCCATATCTCAAGCAACACGATGTATGTGGGCTATTCCATAATCATGTGATTTTATTGATTTAGATTGACCATTATGGACAGTTTCATTAAAAAAAGTATTTCATAACCAAAACTCAATAAACCTGATAAAACGCAAGTCTGTTTCCAACAAATTTCAGCACACATTTTAAATTAGCTAGTTCGTAGATAAAATCTGCGCACGGGCCAATACAGGTCTTTTGAATAAAATTTGTAGAACCTATCGAGACGAATACTGGATTAGTGCTTCAGCTCATTATTCATTTATTCGCCGACGGAACGTTCTTTGATACACAAATGGAAGTATTCTTCTCACACTATGAATATGATGGACAAAGAAAGAGGACAAAGTATGTAGTTCCTCATTCTACCCTCAACATTTGCTGTGGTAGACAAAGGAACATCCCTTCACTCACTATGAATATGACTGACAAAGAAAGCGGACAAAATATACAGTTCCTCGGGTAGACAAAGGAACATCCCTTCACTGCTATTATGTAAAAAGGTGTATATGCATGTGACACCTGTTCTACACATTTTTACATAATAGCAGTTAAGGGATGTTCCTTTGTCTACCTGAGGAACTGTATATTTTGTCCGCTTTCTTTGTCAGTCATATTCATAGTGACTGCTATTATATACACATGTGTAGAACAGGTGTCACATGCATATTCACCTGTTCTACACATTTTTACATAATAGCAGTGAAGGGATGTTCCTTTGTCTACCACACCAATTGTTGAGGGTAGAATGAGGAACTGTATATTTTGTCCTCTTTCTTTGTCCGTCATGTTCATAGTGTCAAGATGGCAAAGAGAAGGTATTCGCGAAGCACCTCCATGTCATTGGCAGTGATTATTCTAAAATGTACAAAGTCGGACCTCTTCATGTGCAAAAGGTCTGTGACTATTTGGGGGTCAAAATATACCAAAGGTAACTACGAACTGGTCTATTTGGATGCTTTCATATGATTATGAGACCATTGATGTTCAATATCATGATTTTGGTCTTCCCAAAACCGAACCTTCTCTTTAAAAAAAAGGCAGTTGCGCATTGAAACCAGGCTAAAGGATGGGTGAAGCAAAAGCTGTTTCCGGTAGGCCAATGAAAAAAAAGTGCATTCACTTTTGACACCGATCATGTTGTAGTAAGAAAGGATTGTTATGGAATTTGAAACACGAGTGTTGTGTAGTTTGCAGACACAAACTCATGTCAGTCGTTGGGTGTAACAGAGTTTGCACTGTGAGACTATGCTGACCAAAACTCCTAGGATTGACTGCATACACGTGTAGGCTCTGTGCTTCAGCTACTCCGGCTGGATTAGGTTTTTGACACAGCCAGAGACTGACAGAGCTCGGGATTGTGTTTAAGTGTCAAATTAGAGTCTGCGCCTACAGACTATGTGTTAGGTGTGTCATAATATAGGCCTACCTGCTACATTCCGCTCCAAATTCGTTTGTTCTGTATAACGGGCAACAACTGTTCAATCTTTGAAAGTTTGTGACATGAATATCACCTGTTACGTGAAAAGTCACTTGATGATTGCAAAAGTCAAATTCTTATCGTATTTACCCATTCCTGGGGATATTATCTAATCGTTTCCGAGAACCTCTTCCTTTTCACCTCTAGACTGCCTGGACTTGAGGAAGAGCAACACCAAGTATCACAATTTTCTCCCATTTTCCAATGTAAGCTTTTATTAGGCTATTTCACTGCAAAATTCACTCCGATTTAAAGGTACTATGTCCCATTTGCAGGTAAAAAAATAAAAAGGTTAAATACCAACGGCATTTGAAAGATAATACTAATTTAGGTCTTCCCTAAAAAAAGGGGGGGCTTGAAAATGTATGTAAGGGGGAAAATAGCGACTATTAGTTGTCGAATCGACTTAAGAGCTATAGAGCCAGTAAGTAATAGTCTGATTTTCAGACCATTGTACCGAATGGTCGTACGTTTTATGCTGCGCAAAGATTCAATCAGTTTAATTTTGGCCATGAAAAGATGTGGGTTATTGATGAAGAAAAATGTTCATGTACCCTTTTCAGCTCATTTTATGTACATGTATGTTATTACCAAAGAAGGGAAAAAAGCCAGTCAGTCACTCAATAGTGTCTGACAGTGAAGCCTAGCAAGTAAACGGGTTTCCTTGCATAACTTGAATATTAGGACACTGCTAACGTTTAAATTTCACAGATAGGACATACATGACATATTCATAATTCCTGCAAAGTTCTACAGAATTTGATGTTGGCTGCAAAAGGGACATAGCATCTTTAATAGATATAAAGAGTTACATTCTCAAGTGTTTCAGGGACATGGTTGTATTGTAAGGCCTATACGTCTTCCTTGGAACATTAAAAGTCGTTAAATTGATATACTCCCGATGCTTCCCAAAAGAAACCAGCCGAAGAAAAATGTTTGAATAGTTTATTAATTCGATCACATTGAACTCTCACAACAGGTGTCCCTACTCCGGAAATATTCAGAATATGCAACAGAAGTCATACAAGGTTCAAAATCGGTAGATCGTTGAGCTAGCCTCACATAAATCATTTCGCCGATGCCACAGCAGACGAAAACGAAAAGTGGAGATCTATTCGCCTTCCCCCACACTCCAATTAACTTTTCCTACCCACTCCCACACATCACCGCCCGTTATGTACCCTGTCACACCATATCCACAGTTTTATTGCCATTTAGTTCAGAGTAGATTTGGTCAAATACCCAGATCACCCGATCAATTTTTTAGACACTTGGTCAAATAATCATTCTGGTCCATTGTCATTCGGTCCAATTGCCATTTTGAATAATATCAAGACGACGAGACCAACACAACGCCAACCGCAGACGAAAGAGAACAATATAAACTCGAATGTCCAGTGTTATCGGTCGATTCAGGTAGGCCATGGAGGCGGTGTGACCGGGTCGATAGTATTATAAGGAGGAATGGGAAAAAGTAGAGTTTGAGCGGGTTGCTACGCAACCTGAAGCTTGCTGGATCTCCACGTCACATTCCGGTCATTAATCACTCACATTTGAAATAGCTGTCAGTTTGTTGTGGTTGTAGTTCTGTCGGAACACCTTGAAATGTCATTATGAACATTTATCGCCATCACTCATGCGGCCATCGAGAGAGTGGAAAGATAACCGTAGTGCTGGTGTTTGAATATACTGTTTGCGTTGTTGAAAAACAGAATTTTATCTTGATGTATCTTGTTTTGCAATATGTAACATATAATACTGACGATCATCTTTTCCTCATTTAGTTGCGTGATGCATTACATTATAAGTTGTGACATGCTTATTATTTGAGCACATTGTTCATAATTGCCATAGAATGCAATCAATTACTGGACATGCACTTTCGAAAAATCAACCTAAGGAAATTTCAAAAGCAATGTGCGAATTCGACCATGACGTATTACGTAATCGGAAGACAATTTCCATGGGCCATATATATGGTATGGAAAATGACCTTACGAAGTTTTTTCGAAAATAGTTGCGATCGTGTTACTTCGAAGTTCTAAATTATAGAAGAGTGTATGAATATACATTATAGGATTTGTTTTTACGCGGAAACATTATGTAAACAGGATGTCATTAAAAGCTTTACGTTGGTCCAAATATTGAGGTTTTCATCCATGGTACGACCATCATGAGCAGATCATATGCCATATGTCCTCGACACACATTTGCCACCTTGTGGAAAGTTTCAGCATATCTCCATGGTTTCAGGATGATCAACAGGGTGTAATTGATTGGATGAATGAATGGCTGGTTCGTTGGTTGAACAATTGTTTGGTTGGTTGAAAGTTAGGTGGGTAGGGCTAACGGTCATTTGATATTAATTTTGGTCGGATGGCTTTTGTGTTACTTGGTTGGTTTGTAGCTCGTTTTCTTTCTTAAAAATGGTTGGTTTGTTAATTGGTTAATTGGTTGTCGATTGTTTGGTTGGTTGCTAGATTGGTTGGTTAATTGGTTGGTTGGTTGGTTAGTTGGTCGGATGGTTGGTGGGTAGGTTAACATGTGGGTTGTTTGATATTTGGTTGCATGGTTGGATGGTTTGTTGGTAGCTTGCTACCTTCCTTGATTACAAATGATTAGTTGCTAGATTGGTTTATTGGTTGCTTCTTTGCTTGCTAGATTGGTCGGTCGCTAGATGGGGTGGTTGCTTGCTTGCTAGCAGTGCCATTGATAAGGAGAGTTTGGCCAAACCGGTTCAAGTTGGACACAAATATGGCGACTACTGCTTTGTAAGTTTGTTGGACAAGCACAAAACAAAAGAATATACGCCATGTTGTGACTTGTGAGTTGTGACCCAGTGAAACCATAGACCTACCAGGTCTATGGTGAAACCAAGTTGGCCAAACTCTGTGTATAGACGGCTCTGGTTGCTAGATTGGTTAGATGGTGATTGGTTGGTTTGTTGGTTGCTTCCTTACTTGCCTGCTAGATTGGTCGGTTGCTTTGATGATCGTTTTTCGACTTTTTGTTATTAAACTATGATTGCTTGTGTGTTTGTTTGTTTGTTTGTTTATATATTAGGTGGTTGATTGGATGGTTGGTTGGTTGGTTTCCATGGCCGCTTGGTTGGTTGATCACTTGGCTGCTAGAGCTTGCATGCCTTGTCATTCATCGATTCAATTCAAACTACCTTACAAATTGATGTTCTGTGGCCCACCAGTCCTTAACACTAGTCTCTTGAGTAAACTTTGCTGTACGTTTTTCCTGCCCCCGTGCGTCCGCGGTTGTCATTTCAATTCAAGAATTTCGTTTGCCTTGTCAAAAAAAGAAATTTCGAAAGGCGCGGTACAGATACGCTACAATGGAAAGCTTTTATTTTGACAAGACACTCTGTAACTTGAACTAGTTAATGACCAGTCACTACCCCTGTCATGCAATAGTTGAAGCATGGATATAATTTACTTCTGGAGTCTCTCAGCGGGTTTCAAAGAAAGTTCAACGATGAACGCCTTCACCGCTAACTATTTATTGTTAAATTACGAAATACTGCTTTGCTCAATAATCCATTTATCTTTGTCATTTCTTGTTCTTGTTCTCATTTTTCCCAGTGAAAGTTGACTCTCAGTGAAATTATATACATGCAAAAAGAGTGAATGTAAAGTGTAAAAAGGTTAACTTTGATTTCCTTGTCTTCTTTTATCTTCCTCCAAACTCGTTCTCTACCCACCCTTTCTTTTCGACCCCCCTTTCCCCATTCTTCTACCTTCCTGGTTCATTCCCGTACATTATGTACATCGCGTCGTCCACAACGTGCCTCATACCTTGTACACCCCTTTTCCACTTTCGACTCCCTTCTCGACTTATCCCAATTTCCCCATATCCGCGTCTTATCTCTTCTATCCTATACAACATTAACAATTTTCCACATCATATTACCTCATTTGCCCATTGCCTGATACCCCCTCCTAAACTTCCCTCATGCCATTTCCATCCCGATGCCACACCCTGTGTCCTAACACACATCATCTACAACTTCCATCATACAACATCCATCACCTGACCACACCCTGGCCCTGCCGCCTTCTTGGCCCATTTCGTAACACATGTCGTCTACAACTTACCCCATACCTCATCCCTGTCCTTGCCACACCCAATTCTCTCTGGACCCATCACCCATTACTTGCACTATCTTCCATTTCTACCCTTCCCAACTTCCACCCCCCCCCCCCCCCCCCCCCCCCGTGTCTGGAACTGCCCTCATACTTCATCCACCCACCTGTCACGCCCTCTTCTGTATGTGTCCCGTTTCTTGCCTTATTTGTCTCGTGTAACCCCATACAACATTCACTCGATCCCCTTGCCACGCCTCCTTCTTTCCACCGACCATCCCCCCCCCCCCCTTCTGTGCACCCCACCCTCCTTCCCTTAGCCAGTACCCGCGGGCATCTTCCGCTGGAGTGACTATGGACTCTGGACGACATGCACCGCTTCGTGTGGGACCGGTGTCGAAGGGAGGCGACGAGTTTGCCTGGATGAAAGGTATGATCGCGGCCGAGGATATTACGTGAGGCGTTTAAAGCTTACCTGTACTAGTTTAAAGGAGGGATAAACCACTCTGCAAGGTCACTGGAGAGGTGGTTATCTCATCAACTCAGCTCTCAGTTAACATAAGAAAAAGAGGATCATGGGGGACCAATGGTCACCGATTAGGCATTGTTTTCTATATAGAGGGAGCAAGTAGCTACCAGTAGGACAGTGTGGCTTTAGAATCCCTGAAATCCATTTATGAAATTTCAAGCAATAACTCGACATTCATTTTTTTCTTCTTTTTGAGATAAGTTGGAGCTTCCAAACAACAGAATAAGGCAAGATTTAAGCCTCATAAAACCCTGTGTAATAGCCTTTAAATGTACGTGTAAATCTGTGTGATCTAAATAGTACTGTATTTACTTTTCATGATCCACAAATTCATTATGTATATTCTAATATAGTATAGAGAGTGTAGTGTGAATTGCTGTAAACTTAAGCTTGTAACAGCCAACAATGATTAATTAAAATAAATCAATAATTATGATATAATATATTTAAATGTAGGCCTACTTCTTGCATGTTCGTTAGACTAAATAAAATTAATATTCATATTGTGTATATATATTTATTAGTTGATTGTTGTCGGAACTCGACGAGTAACTATGAAACTGTTCTTATTATCACTGTCTAGGAACAAACCTATTCTCCTTTTTTGAATTTCAGGAGTAATGAGGTAGCCCCAGAAAACTGTGTCGGCTATCAAAAAGAGTATAGACTTTGTAGAATACAGGTAAGAAAATACGTAATAATTCCAAATACTTTAATTCAGTAATATCTTGATAATACAAAGAAGATGTACACAATATTTTTTAATTAAAATTTTGGAAGGTCATAACAATTTCTTTAGTATACTATAGTTTTGATTTGTTTACTTGTAGACTAACCTTTTGCCAGTCTCATGCGCACGTAATTGGTAATAAATTGTCACACTAATCTAATTATAATATCACAGGTTTTATGAATGGTATGAACTATTGGCGCCGCAGTTAAAGTCATGATATAGAAAAGGGAGAGGTTTTTTAATTTTACAAAGATGAAGCCTTGATTAAAACAGGGTCCTATCTGTTTTTCCTTCTTTCTAGAATTGTCCTAATTCATTCGATTTAGGATACCGTGCTGCTCGTTGCGAGGAGATGGCTCCTCCTGGTCATAGATGGAAGCCTTTCTACCCTTCAGAGAGTAAGTATGGAAAAGAAGTTCGAAAGAAGCATCGCAACATTCATTATCAGTTTTCTATCATTCAAGGCATCTTCTCCCAGCTCGGGCGTTGTTTGCAACATTTTTTCACACATCTCTGTTTTCTGCCATCCGAGTACACTTTTGCAGTTTCATCTCCCTCCATGTCTTAATGTTCCCCTCCCAGTTAGTTCTTGATTCCCTCTCGGTCATGTACCTTCTGCTTTTCCTTCCAATACTCGGTCACAAATGCCATTACGAACTGCTACGAACGCCGTACGAACGATTTTCAGACAATGGAAATTCGGGAAGACAATGGAAAAACAGGGAGATTCGTACGAAATTATCGTTCGTACGAACCTTTGTGACCGTAGCATTAAAGAAGTTATGTTGTCTTTCAAAGTCGCCAAAGTATCTTGCCTTTCTTTCTTCCTTAACCATGCCTATCAAGATAGTTTGTCCTGCCATATGCCCTATTTCTCTGCAAGTTTTTATATGTTACGATGATATTTGAATCTAATGACCGGAGTGATAATAATTACAATGTTAAGTGTAAAATATACAAATTCGACTATCATTATTATCATGGTTTGCTTGTATTCTAACAAAGTATTCAAAGTCTGAAAGGTGATTTAATAAGAGCAATGAGAACTACTTGTATTTTGTCCACGTAATCAGGTGATGTAAATGGGTACCTGGCAGCAATTGTTTAGATAGACGGCGTTATATAAATGCCCATTATTATTATTATTATTATTATTATTATTATTATGTCAAGAGAGTTATTGCCCTGTCTTATTTGAGATTGATATCAATTGCAACTATGTTCATTAGAGATAGGGAAACGCAAACTTGCAACTGATTAAGAGGACTTGCCATTAATTTGGATCAATCGCAACTCTTAATAAGACGGGGCCCTGACGTTACAAGTATGTCATTTAATTTGTGACTTTCGAACTCTTCCACCTATCCAGGAGACGGCTACAGCCCATGTATTCTCGCCTGTTATAACGAGCATAACCAAGGGGAGGTTCGCGTTGTAGAACACGGTGTGCCGTCGGGGACCCGGTGCGCAAGGTTCCGTAACGGGGTCCCCGAGACAGGGGTCTGCATCGATGGAACATGCTGGGTAAGCGGAGAGAGTGCACATAACGTGGTGACGAGTGTGGAATGGGGGAGATGATAGGCTCCGGTTCTTACACAAATGGTCAGGTGTGTGATTATAAAAAGGGTAGCATTAATATGTTGTTCAATTGGTTTTCCCTGGGCTACTGAAGGTTTAGTATGGAAGCTTTAAGGTGCCAGAAGACGGGTCGTTGGAACTCGGCAAGTCGACTTATTTTGGACGAGAAGACGAGATGACGAGAAGACAATATAACGATTATTTTTTAACTCGGCAAGTCGACTTTTTTGAGATGAGAAGACAAGATGGATCTCGGCAAGTTGACTTATGATGAGATGAAGAGTAATTAAGTCGGCAATCGATTTCAAGTCGACTTGCCGAGTTCCAACAATCCGTCAGCTTGTCTTCTTGTCCGAAACAAGTAGACTTCCCGATTTCTAACATCTCGTCTTCATCGCCTAAATGATATCGTCATTTCGTCGGCACTTTTAAGCCGGCTGCACAAGATGCGTCATATTGCCCACACACTGACCGTCGACTGTGTCAGCAACTGACGCAGCTCTTGACATGCTATTTAGGATTGAAATCGTTAAAAAATAAATAGTTCAAACATTATGATGACCTGTATGATAATTTATAAGCGTAGAATATCGTGATGTATTCATGTCATGATATTTCCTTTTTTCCGTCTTTATTGAATTTCCAGAGCGTTGGCTGTGATGGATACCTGAATTCTACCAAGTATCCCGATCGATGCGGCGTATGTGGTGGTGATGGCAGCTCCTGTTCGTTGGTCTTCAGCGAAATCATCTCGGAGAATCTACAAGTAGGTAAGCCTTTACTATTATATCTCGAACAAAAAAGTCAAAATTATAATTATGTGATGATGTGATCTGTCCTATTCCAAATGTCATTTGATACAGAATATTTGAAACAGAATGTCCGATATTCGAAGTTTTTAAAGCATTTTACAAAAAATAGGACATTAAGCCTAATGGTAGGAATAGATACTGACTTCTATTTTTGTCGATGCCCGCCCACCCCCCCCCCCCCCCCCCCCCCCACTCAGTGTTGTTTAGGGTACGCGTATGCATGTTCCCTCCTTTTGAAAACACCCCCAAAGTCCGGTGTGTAAAGTCAATACGGGCCGGATTTTTGTGTACTACGAGCCGGACTTTGGTGCGTGAACAGTACCCCTTTACCAGACATTTTGGGAACACGCATGCGGTTTCTCCGACCCGGAGTGGGGGTCGGGAGCCGGGTGTCGATGTAGCCATATTCATGTAGTATTGGAGTATATAGAATTAATGAATTTCATTTTTATGATATATTTGAAACTGTTCGAAATGTAACTATATTTCTCATTATGATCAATTATATGATACTTCTGTCGCATATAAATGTAGTAATCATAAGAAGGTTCTCTCATGCTCGCTGTCATTTTTCTTTGTTTGTTGTGTTTTCATCTAGGCTACATTGATTTAATAGAAGTTCCAATTGGTGCAACAAATATAAAGATATCAGAAATTCGTAGCGTGAGAACCTACTTAGGTGAGTGTTGTAACAATTGCTTTCCCATACATCATTCAGTCACAAAGAAATATAATTTTAAACACATAATTTGATAATTTGGCAGCGTCTCACGAACCGTCATTTGTCTACAAAGTTCGTCGACTTCTCATTAGAAGGTGTGTTAATTTTTACAACAGGCTTTTCAATAGGATGTCGGCGAACTTTCGTAAGACCCTGCCAATTTTACAAATAATGGTTATTGATATCATCGTGAGTTGGAAATGTAGTCGATGTAATAGACATTATTGAGATTATAAATTATGTAATGTTCTGAGAGTCGATATTTAGCACCATTGATGTACAACTCATATATTGAGTTAATGCTAACAGTTCAGTTTTCATTAAGATATTTATGAACAAACTGTCAAGTCACGTAGTAGTCGTCGTGAAAAGAAGGATATGCAGTTGCAGCAAATCGCTTGATTTTCTCTGATATGTTTGTTGTGTTGCTTTAACATTAATTCAGTTTAGGAAATATTACGAAATATAACTCCCGTTATAGAGTCCAGACTATCGTCACACCGGGATTAAAATGGAACGAGATATGGATTCTCCCGTCGATGAAAGTATGAAACTTGCATGATATTTTGCCGCATTATATCTCATTGAAAAGGAGAAGCATGTTGTTTTAACAATTCTTAATCCTTATGAAAACGACACATTTCAGCACTGATGAATTCCGATGGAAAATATTTGATAACGGCAACTTTAATGTGGAGACCGAGTTTACCAAGTACCTCCAGGCGGCCAACTCTGGAATACGTTACCAAAGAAGGAATATATTCAATGGATTACAATGGGAAGAGAGAGAAGTTATCACTGCCAGAGGACCACTTAATGAAACACTTCATTTACAGGTAAGTAGTGGGAAGTTTTGATTTACTTTAGAAATTAATTTTCAGCGATACATTGAAGAAAGAATTCGTCCTTGTTTTCACGAAGTGACGGTAGTGAGGAAAATCGTCATGCAAAGCGAATGCAATTTTTTTCACTACCGTCACTTCGTGAAAACAGCGACGAATTATTGTAAGACAGTGAAATGGGAAGAGTAGTGGTATTCAACGAAATCTAATGGAAATCGTTTTCTAAAATATTTAATTTTACAAATTAAAATGAATGCATTCGCAAGCATATTTAAGTGGAAATTTGAAATATATTTTAAAAATAGAATCGTGGGGTTAACATTTGAATATATACATGTATAGTGAATATGTTTTCTTTCTAGTCTTGTTTGTTTTTTGTTAGTTATTGTATGTGTCTTTTTTCTCAAACGGAAGGTAGTACCGCTGCAAATTATTTTGTTTTGACGAATATACTCATAGTACTGAAACATTCATTAACCACTGCATGTTTCACTTTAAATAAAATGTATTAATTTTCATTTGTTTATTTGTTTGTGTTTTTTTGTTTACTAGATCTTAATTCTTAAAGACGGTTCATCAAATACCTTACAATATGAATATGTCATCCCCATTGAGACATCAACGCCAACACCCACCACAGAAAATACTTCGCAGCCTCAACAGCATCTATTAAATTCAACAACGAGTATACCAAAGCACTACGAAGCAGTAGAGTCGCTTTTAGAAACAGAAAATATAAACCCACCTATTTATCCTGTAAATATGAGTGAAATTATTCTACGGGATCCAATGTTATCAGAGGATAGCTCTGTAAGCTCGCCCGCGAACACTCCTATCGAAGAAAACTCAGAAGATAGTCTCTTCAATAGTTTGATTAGGACCAGAATAGACCTAATTAGTAGGAATATATCGAGTGATTTTCGGGAGGATGACATCCCCAGTGGAACGAACACAAGAACTCAAAGGCCTCCTATACAACAATCAGCAGGAGATAAGCTGAACGAAAACGCACATAATACTGAAAGTACGCATTACGCTAGCAGCGTACCTCCAACAAACAATACACCAATGCATAATACAACACATACGCATAATACTACGCAAATGCGTGATGATACGCATACGCTCAACACTACGCGGGCCATCGGCTTCCGAGATCCACTTCGCCAGAGTTACGCGGCGCGTCCAGTGGTTAGTCCATGGGGCGACGGACAGGAGGGAACGAATCCAGAGTGGCCAGAAGGATGGCCAGAGATAGCGTCTCTGGAGGGGGCTGATAGAGGCCGTATTGTCCTGGAGAGAGACGGCGTTCAGTCTGGCAAAGCTTGGTCCACGAATGACGGAGTCAGGCAAGAGGGAGGTAAGTTTTTGGACTATCCTTAGCATTTTTGTATGGACTGTGTCTTATATAGGACAGTGGGGCTTTAAATCAATTAAGCGCAACTCTGTAATAAGAAAGGTAGTTTATATTTTTTCGATTAATTGGAGGACATACAATCTATTTCAATCAATCTAAATTGTTTTATGACAGGTACCATACATGTTTACTTCTGATTTTGTGATGCACTTTTTAAAGAGGTGAATCCGTGGTTATCAAAAAAGGGGGAGGTTTGAAACGGTATCTGTGATCCTTTCTCCTTCAAGAGAGTAAAGTTTTGCGACTATGTACTCATAAGGGATACACATGGACAATCATATCCCGAACATTTGGATACACGGAATGGAATGCATTTCAAAAGAAGGCTCATTATGTCTCTAATAAGGAAGATCGTTATGTTTTAATGAGAAACGACTGCTTAAAATGAAATCATACAAATTTGAAAACCAGAAGTAAAATATTGTGATGTCATTTGCAATACAGTGTGCTTTTAAGTATTTATACCATATCTTGATCCTATTTGGGTACTTCGTGCAAAGCAGACGGACTTATTTACGGTCCACCGTATAGGACGGAGGACTCCCCTTCACATCCTTCCCCAGAGGTGATCACGAGAGACATGGTCACCGTCGAGCTCCAGACGGAAGAACCCAGGGATGTCGACGAAGTGATCATTGACGTGATCGACGACCAACCCATCATCAAGCAGCACCAAGGCGACAACAAGCTCGGTTTCGAATCTCAAGTCCCAGAAGATCTCGACATGTCGGAATCTGATTACGACGACGATTTCTCGTCGTCCGACGTCGAGAACGGACTGCGATATTCAACGCGAGCATCGTCGACGACGGACGACGCAGCACAACAACTGTGTCACCTACGACTTCATCAACGCCATCTACGACCATCGCTACCACTTTTGCGGGGAAAACGGAGGTCCAGACAACCTTTGAGATGGCCACATACCTCACTTCTGAAACTATGACTTCAAATCCAAGGACCACCACCACTGACCAAATGACCACGATAGCTGTCACAACCGCACCCCCGCCGAAATACTTCTGGAGGATTACAGCGAAGATGCCATGTAGCGCAACTTGTGGGAGAGGTAAAATGTTTTTTCTTTTCATTCCCCTTTGCAAATGTGCTTCCTATTTCAGCCCGCACACCGTCCAAACTTTGACAGTGGTATGATTACTTCAGTGTCGTGTCTGCAAAGATGTTTATTTATTTACCACTTGTGGGAAGGAACACCTTGAGTAGCTGTTTATATAAAATAATAAATATCAGGTTCAATGCCAACGCCAGCGTCCTTCACAAGATCGGGTACGTGTAGTGACTCGAAAAGAAGAAGAAGTATAGACCGATTCAGGAGCACTGCTTCGTCCACCAAAGCTGGGCGCCACCTAAGGGCTTAACAAGAGATCATTCTATGTCTTGTATATACCAGTCAGACGCACGGCCACCCTGAACTAGACGGGGAATATTTCAATAGCTCAGTTGGTAGAGCAGTGGTCTCTTAATCCGGCGACCCGGTTTCGAAACCAAGGCGATGCGCTAGTGCCCCTTTGTAAGGCATTAATCCTAATTACCAGGTCTTTCGGAGAGGACCTAAAGCCGTCGGTCCTCTGGTTGCTTACAACAAGCATTTATGCTTTCTTAGCAGTCAGGTTAAATAACCATCACCACTAGTATTAAAGATAAGGACAAGTTCTGGTCATGCCATTTCATTGTGAAAGAAACGTTGTGGAATCGATCAGAAAAAGTTGATCATCTAGCATACTATAAGTATTGGTGTGTACTGCAAGGTTCTGGAATCATCAAAATTATAAGAAATTTGGCCCAGTCTTGGTAAAGTTACAAGCACTGTACACAGAAAGATGTATATGGGACTACGCGACACGTGCGCGATATCTATCCGGTCCAGATAGATACAATAATTTACCAAATATATCAATTAGTAGGCGGTTTCTCGGCAAAAATTTGTATCATCACGTATTAGTCAAAAAATATTCTTTCACATGACTGGTAATAAGAGCTTCCATTTCATTTTTTGAGAGGGGGGCGTTTCCAAAACTGGTCTTTACCTTTAAGCATACCCCGGTAATAGCGGCTGACACTTTCATGTTCAGCCCTCCAAATCTTTGTATAGATCATGCAGTCTCACTGAGAAAAAAATAAATGTCTGAAGACTGGTTAATTATATGCCAAATAGGGCTCTGGGACTATCGATGTAAAATATATTGGCTAAATCTTAGCTGAAAAATCACATACAATGAAAGGATCGGACATATAAATAGATCCGTGGGACTACACGTACATGTGCTATTGTAATTTGGTCCAAAGTTGTATGAACTATGTCTTGTTATGAAATTTGAATTGTCATGAAACAATTCATATCAAAAGCAGTCGTTTTCACGTGACGTATGCTAAAATAATATTCTTCCTAGAAACGCAAGAAATGAGAAAGCTGATAAATTATTTTCACCTTCACCAGCACTTATAGGGGAAGTCCAGACTGATGTTAAGTCGATTTTGATAGAAGCAGAATAATGAGTGAAACAGGTCATTTAAAGTTTGAGCAAAAAAAAAAGATTAAAAATAAGAAAATTATGCATTCCTGAAGGTGCGATTAATCAAACACAAATTACTTTGTGAGGTCCCAGCTTATTTGCCCTGTACTAGAAAAAAATCAAGAAAAATGTCCCTTCACAAAATGTACAATCATATCACTGCAAATATTGCGATTATACCACCTCTATATGAAACTAACCTATTCCGTTATCAATAACTAAGGAAATAAAGTTTTTCTTTACAGGGCAAATTGGAGAGGAGCTTGCAAGAACGTCACAGTGTTGCCAGTTTGTGTTTCACTGATGAAAACTATTCATAACTTGCCTATTTTTGTTACGGATATCGCTCAAACTTTCACCAATATGTATCTCTAGTTTACCTGCTTTCATTGAAACCAACTCACTATCAGGGTGGACTTCCCCTTCAACTTTTTCCTTGTCATGTTGACCAATTTACGCATCGTAATGTTGGTCAATGTATTCGCTTTTCAGGTATTATTAGGGACTATGCTTACTGCGTTGATGCTGAAGAAGAACAGGTGGACGATACTAAATGTGATACAGAAACCAAGCCTGACGTCATCGCTAAAGAGTGCGCGGGAAAATCATGCGAACCCAGGTAACAATTTTTTGAGATAAATATGATATCCTTTGCATTACCAGTTAGTCGTGCGCTAGATCTAAATGTGACCGTAGATCCTTATACTTTGCCTTCTGTTTATGCCGATAAACTTTTGTTTGCTCAAGATGCAAGTAATAATTTATCGTATAATTTGCCTGGCAGGGTTATTTTATGTAAACATATATTGCTTCTGTCTTGAATTAGCATTGTACATGGAGACATGGAGCAGAAATAATGAAAATATTGCACTATAGCTTTTAAAGAATTATTGAATAGGATAATAAGTATTAGGTCTTTATTTTGGGTTGAGAATCATATCTACTTAAAATACCTGAGCCGGTGCGATATGTATTTGAGAGGATTTATGATTTATAGTTAAGGACAGAGTAAGAGGCTCTAATTTTGCTTTCAGAAGATATAAAGTGCACTCATTAAAGTTTTAAATATCAATATTTTGGGAAACTTGTTTTAGGAGTTATGTTTTATTTTTTTATTTTTTTTTCACTTTAACCTTGTTTATTTTTTATTCTTTCTTAATTTTTATGTTTGATATAATTTTGTAATGTCTGTACGTATTTTTTATTGTATAGACATTGCCCCTTGAAAGAATATTCGTTATTGAAACCGGCTACCCTGTTTAAGAAGACTAAAGTAAACATATAAATGAATAAATCCCTTGTTTGTATAAATTCTTTGGGACAGATGGGAGGCCGGGAGTTGGAGCAATTGTCTCGGGGACTGTGATGCCAGCTACCGCTTCCGCACGGTCCACTGCTGGCTCCTGATGGGCCAGGGTCTCGATTCATCGGTACCCAATGAGCGATGCAACCAGACCACCAAACCAGATATTACCGTGCCGTGTGATGAGAATGACTGCGGACCGCAGTGGATTGTTTCCGAGTGGTCTCGGGTGAGAAAATTGTTAATATTCTTCTTTTTCTTTTTTCTTTACTTTAATTTAGTACTTTTGCTTTACTTCAATTTTGTACTTTTGCTTTTAACAACGCGAAAGTGTGTTGCTAGTAGGGGTAAGGGGATATGGAATTTCTTCCCCATGAAGAAAAAATATTGTCGGCAAATTATCGATATTATATAGAGCCTTGTCAAAACGCATTGTCTTTTGCTTGTTAAAATGCTTTAGAGCATTTTTTTGCAAGTTTGAAGAATGTTTAAACATTTTTCTCCTGTACAGCGATGTGAAACTATATGACGAATATTTACAATCGTAGAAAATGATAGCTAATGATTATGTGGGAAAACACGACGGCCTCTACCTCTATTCAAAATGATTTCGTGGTCTATTGTCTACCGTAGCTTAGTCCCTCTTTTTCAAAAGAGACGCTTGGGCTTTGAATCATTCCGTGGGCGTTGTGTCTTATTCAATTTTTATACAGACTCTCTTAATCCAGGTTCTCTTAATCCAGGTTTAGTAAGTGGGAACCTGATCGATTTTTAATTAAGATGAAAAGTTACGTCACCAAAAGCATACCATCAACCATTTTCGACCCGGGTTTTTACTTGAATATCTGACTTGAGAACAAAATATAAAAATATGTTTAAATGAGATTAAATTTAAGGGCAATGCCTAGCACCTGGGGAAAGTTTTGATTGTGATGTGTTGCTTGTGTCCTTCAGTGTTCTGAGACCTGCGGACAAGGTCGGGAAACCCGTCGGGTGACGTGCTCCGATGGGAACCGATGTGACTCAACAAATCGACCCGAGTCTGAACGATCGTGCATCATCACCCCATGCGTCTGGACTACTTCATCGTGGAGCCCGGTAAGTAATGATCTGCCTTTCTTTATGTTACTCGTCATCTTTTTTCAATAAAAATTTGTATTTTGCAATAGTAACGACATTTAACAATTAACAGTACAGCAACTGCCCTAAAATAGTCTTAACTGAAGATTATCTGAAAACTGCACGTCTTTAAAGTTGCTTATCTGTAAAGAAACAAGTTGAAATATCTGTACAATTTTAATTTTTAATTTGACAATACAAATTAGAGCTATTAGAACTCCGCAATAACAACATCCGCAAAATTAGAATTAATTGTTTACTGCTACCGTCGTTACTGTAAATGTCGACTAAAAAATTCACAATGAATAGTCAATGTTTTTTTTAATGTGTTTTTAAAAGTGAGAATAAATGATGTTATTTGATAAAAGTTGTTTAATTTTGTTCACAGATATCAGCTCCCTGAACTTCAAAACAAAAAAAAGACCTCTGCCGCCTTCATATTAAAAGGAAGTCATTGATCAGACTAGTATTCCACGGGGGCCCGGCAGTTATTCCATAATCATAATATAAAAAATGTATATGAAAAAGATATGTCCTTCGAGTTTACATGTATTACATGCCTGCATGGAACAAGTGATTAAATCGTGAACGTTTAAATTCATTTATCAATAATTGTATTCTTCTAGTGGATTAATTAATTTTCATTACTCTAGAGACAAGAAAGGAAGTACCAAAGGAACGTTAATGTTACTATCATCTTTCTCCGTCCATTGTCTCGAATCAGTGCACAGGTACTTGTGAAGTGCAGTCTCGTCGTGTGTTTTGCATCGCGGAGTCCACTAACAGTCGAGTGCAGGATAGCTCCTGTGCTGTATCGAGGTACCCCTCTCCATCCAGATCTGCGGCGGGAGCCCCTGCCCTTCGAAGTGGGTGCCTCAAACATGGGGACAGGTAGGACTCGTGGCCTCCTAGAGTTTCTAATTATTTCCAGTTTGAGATACTTTTGTATTCAATTAAGGAAAGGATGCACCCCCCCCCCCCCAACATATTGTATGTCATGATGTATATTCTGCAATCGAAGATAATCAATTTCTTTCTTGAAATGTTTTTGAGCTTTCGCTATACATTGCTTTGTATTATCTAAATAGACTTAATTATAAATATTAAAAAAACATCTGTAAGCTCTTTTTCTTTCTCTCTCAATTACACTCTCTTACTCTCTCACTCTCTCTCTCTCTCTCTCTCTCTCTCTTTCTCTCTCTCTCTTTCTCTCTCTCTCTTTCTCTCTCTCTGCATCTATTTATTGCTCACATCCTCTCTTCCTTATATCACAGTGTAAGTGTGAGAAGCGGCGAACTTCTCACGAAATCGTCAAATTCTAAGTTGGCCGACATCAGACTGACAAGAATGTTTTAAAATATACAATGCGTTTCAGTTTGATGTCGGCGAACATGCACTTATTTTATTTATTTGTTCGTAACGATTTTTTAATGATTGTTAATATTATCAAAATATGAAGCCTTTCCCTCTTTCATTATCTTTCTTTCTTTACCTCTCTTTCCCCTTTTTTTTGTATGTCACTATTATGGTCTCTGTTGTTTTTCAAAGGATAATCTTATATTATTGGTTTAATATGCTTTCTACCTTAGTTGAGTTTGAATGGTTTTCTACTCTTACTATTTCACAAGTTTTCACACATACAGACACAAAAACAACACAAAAGTACTTTTGATTTAAGCATAGCATATCCAGATTTATTTACAAGGATCAAATTGATCATTTGTCAGTTTTTAAACAAAAATATAAAGGAAGTTCAATTGTTAGAATCCAGTTTGAAGGCGACCTCAGTAATGATTTCATCTAGAAAAGTTGTTGCAATGATGAAATCACTTTCGATTGTTTGGTCTCTACCATTGATAAGTCCGTATTCATCTTCGGTCAGGGAGAGATCAAGTATGACGTCACTGCTGTCGTCATCGAAAATATCATGAGTGTAGTTTGTCAAATCGGTGACTGTCGTTAACGTGTCGTCATCGTCTTCATTGTCAGTTGTAATGCTGGAGAACGTCTGTGAAACTATCATTGTCCATTTCATCCATGAATCTGATCAAGCTAGAAGTAGTGTCAGATAACAATGAAGCGTTATCATCTTCGTTATGAATATCTATCGAGACTTCGTGACGGAGCTGACAGCAGTCGGATGTGATACTTGTTCCATCGTCGTTATCATCGACTACGTCGTTGTTATCGATGTCGTTTTGCTTGGAGGCGGAGACTGGGTAATACGTGCTGCTTGGAAAGCCCTCTTCCGAACTCCACATTGATGTAGAGTCACTGAATGTATCGTTGAAATGCCATGTAGTAGAGTGGAACTGTGTTTGAACGAAGAAAAAGAATTATTAAGATGAGAGCTGAAATTATTTTGCAATAGCTGAAAATTTTCATACAGAGAGGCAGACAAACCAATACGGAGAGAGAATATTGTATATTCGGAGAGAGAAGATCGAAATTAAGAAATGTATAAAGATAATGAAACCAGGAGAACGAAAGGCGTGTGAGAGCAAAATATAGATTGAATTCTTACCATGATTGTACAAAATATATTAATATAATTTTGGTTGAATAGAACTTCGAAGAATACGACGACTGTGGTTCGAATTGAATTCTTACCATTTTGAGGGCTTCTACTGTCAAAGCATTACTTCGGTTGGCAGAACTGTCATCCTCGGTGGCTGGAAATAAATGAATAATGTATTTTCGTAACTTTCAGAATTGTTATAAGAAAAAATGATAGAAAGTGGCGCAACATAGATAAACATTGAATGATGGTTAAAAGAGTATCACGCTATTTTCGGCCTATGTTCAACGAAATTTGGGGGTTTGGTATTAAACTACAGAGAAAATAGATCTGTCTTAGATAACAAATACTATTCAGATTGTGAACAGTGTGTTTGTGTGTATGTAAGGTTTATATGACTATTGGGAGAGGTTAAGGAAAATATTGCTACCTGAAGAGAGACAACACAGTCTCCTCATACTCTTTCCCCATTCTCTTTCGAAGTCGGGCGAAAAATCGTCGCTTACGCGAAGATCGGCGAGCCATTTCTCTTTGTGATATAAAGACAGGAGCAGAACAAACGTCTTTATTGCAAGGAGAATTCATAAAGAATGAAACTCTATTGGTGTTGCGTTACTAATGTAAACATAACAAATGCGCATATCATTGTTACGTATGATTATTGGAGTAGGATTTTAGTAACGCGTTCCTGATTGGTCAGAAGTTTGTACCTGAACGCACTGGTGCTGAGTATTCATTATTACGTAGTCAATGCGCGTAAATGTTTAAGAGGGCTTTTCCTATAGGTTGAACTGAAGTGAATGCACGCGATGACCTCACAATGAAATTATGTAGGTTTTGTCCCTTATAAACTGCCAAAAAGCAGTGGCTACAGGGGGCAGTAGTGGCAAGTGCCCCAGGCGGCCGTTGAAGGTGGTGGAAAAAAAACCGCAAAAAATGACAGGAGCATAAACGGAAAAAGAAAAAGAAAAGGGGAGAAAGGAAAGACAAGATTTGGATAATATTTAGGATATTTATATGCGCTCCTAATACATTGCATCAGAAATTAAATTTAAGTGGGTTAACAATGCAAAAGTTTTCTCAAGATTAGTGGCTTCACCCTCTCGCATAATTTTGTTACCCATGGATCTCTTTTCTTACGAAACCCAATATAGGATATAGTCTACAAACCATGATTCTCGATTTTCTTTAATTTTTTGGATTTTATTATTGCCGTATACTCTCTCGTTGTGGTTATTATATTGTAATATCGTTGTTATGCTCGATATTATAATTATAAGGTTCATCAGTCTGAAGATAAATCCCCCCTGAATGTAGGATAAAGCATTTTTTTAAAGCGTTTTCCATACGTTCATCATTTAAAGAAATCTTAGCTTTCGGTTGCCGTACTTAGATCCTCGATAATATTTCTCCTTGGTTTACGATAATTTTCCGCCTACCATATTGATAAAGCATTGAAGCCATTTATCAATGTTCAAAATTCTAAATTATACCACTCGATCGAATCATCGGAGTGCTCTATTGAAAAATGGGTTAAATGCATGAAAATACTTTTTATAGGGTAAAACAGCAACAACAACAAAAACACGGCTTCTACATTTTCCTCCCTCCATGTTAACTTGTTTATACTAGGGTCTATAATAATACCATTCCTCCGTCTATATTCCCATCCTCGCCTTGTATTTTCTCTCTTTCTCTCTCTTACTCTCTCCCTCTCTCTCACTCTCTCTCTCTCTCTCTCTCTCCCTCTCTCTCTTTCTCTTTCTCTCTTTCTCTCTCTCTCTCTCTCTCGTACCCTCTCTCTCGTACCCTCTCTCTCTCTCTATCCCTCTATTTATATCTCACTGTCTTTTGAACTCTCCCGTTTGTTATCGTATGTTTGTCAGAGTATTGTACTGCTAGACAGGAAGAAAAAATACACGGTTATGTTTTTTTATTTGATTGATAAATAATAAATATCCAGTTTTATTTACAAGAAAACAGATAGTGTTTGTGGTCGTTTGATAAAGAAGTCATATGTTCAACATGTAGAATCCAGTTTGAAGACGACCTCAGCAATGATTTCATCTAGAAAAGTTGATGCAATGATGAAATCACTTTCGATTGGTTGGTCTCTACCATTGATAAGTCCGTATTCATCTTCGGTCAGGGAGAGATCAAGTATGACATCACTGCTGTCGTCATCAAAAAGATCATGAGTGTAGTTTGTCAAATCGGTGACTGTCGTAAACGTGTCGTCATCGTCTTCATTGTCAGTTGTAATGCTGGAGACGTCTGTGAAACTGATCAAGCTAGAAGTAGTGTCAGATAACAATGAAGCGTTATCATCTTCGTTATGAATTTCTATCGAGACTTCGTGACGGAGCTGACAGCAGTCGGATGTGATACTTGTTCCATCGTTGTTATCGATGTCGTTTTGCTTGGAAGCGGAGACTGGGTAATACGTGCTGCTTGGGAAGCCCTCTTCCGAACTCCACAATGATGTGGAGTCACTGAATGTATCGTTGAAATTCCATGTAGTAGAGTGGAACTGTGTTTGAACGAAGAAAAAGAATTATTGAGATGAGAGCTGAAATTATTTTGCAATGGCTGAAATATTGCATACAGAGAGGCAGACAAACCAATAAGGAGAGAGAATATTGTATATTCGGAGAGAGAAGATCGAAATTAAAAAATGTATAAAGAAAATGTAATGAAAACCAGTAGAACGAAAGGCGTGTGAGAGCAAAATATAGATTGAATTCTTACCATGATTGTACAAAATATATTAATAATATCTCGGTTGAATAGAAGTTCGAAGAATACGACGACTGTGGTTCGAATTGAATTCTTACCATTTTGAGGGCTTCTACTGTCAAAGCATTACTTCGGTTGGCAGAACTGTCATCCTCGGTGGCTGGAAATAAATGAATAATGTATTTTCGTAACTTTCAGAATTGTTATAAGAAAAAATGATAGAAAGTGGCGCAACATAGATAAACATTGAATGATGGTTAAAAGAGTATCACGCTATTTTCGGCCTATGTTCGACGAAACTTGGGGGTTTGGTATTAAACTACAGAGAAAATATATCTGTCTAAGATAAAAGATACTATTCAGATGTGAACAGTGTTGTTTATGTGTATGTAAGGTTTGTATGAATATTGGGAGAGGTTAAGGAAATAATTGCTACCTGAAGAGAGACAACACATTCTCCTCATACTCTTTCCCATTCTCTTTCGAAGTCGGGCGAAAAAATCGTCGCTTACGAGAAGATCGGCGAGCCATTTCTCTTTGTGATATAAAGACAGGAGCAGAACAAACGTCTTTATTGCAAGGAGAATTCATAAAGAAATGAAACTCTGTTAGGTAATGCGTTACTAATGTAAACATAAAAAATGCGCATATCATTGTTACGTATGATTATTGGAGTACGATTTTAGTAACGCGTTCCTGATTGGTCAGAAGTTTCTACTCGAACGCACTGGTGCTGACTGTACATTATTACGTAGGTCTATGCACGTAAATATGTGAGTGGGCTTTTCCTATAGGTTGAAGTAATTACACGCGATGACCTCACAATGAAATTGTGTAGGTTTAGTTCTCCTTATAAACTGCCAATAGGCAGTGGCTGCAGTGGCGGCAGGGGGCAGAGGAGGCACGTGCCCCGGGCGGCCTTTGGAGAGGTGAAAAAACCCGCAAAAAAGACAGGTGCCTAAACGGAAAAGAGAGAAAGAAAAGGGGAGAAAGGAAGACAAGATCATTATGATATACAGGGTTTATATGCGTTCCTAATACGTATAGGGTAAATCGCACCAGAAATGTGTGTGGGTTTACAATGCAAAAGTTTTCTCAAACTTAGTGGCTTCACTCTCGTTATTATTGTTTTGTATTGTATACCGTATTATCCCGTTATTGTTATTATATTTTATATCTCGTTGTTATGCTCAACATTTCAATTATAAGGTTCATCCAGGCGCAGATCCAGGATTTCATAGGGGGGGGGGGGCCCACCTTTTTTTTTTTTGGTCCCCAAAAAAATCGCAACGACTCAGCCAGCCGCTAAATAAGCGGTGGGGGGAGGGTAAGAGGACACCTTTTTTTAGGTCAGCCATTGGCATATTTTTTTTTAAATTAAAACAAAAACAAAAACACATCACAAAAAAGGGGGGGGTTGCTACAAAATACTCACATAAAAAAACCGAAGGGGGGGGTCCTACCACCTAACCCCCCCCCCCCCCCCCCCCACCCCCTGCGTACGTGCCTGCTCGTCTGAATACAGTTTTCCCCCTCCCGCGCGAAGCGCGGAAGCTTTACGTTTCATTAAATCATTAGAGAAAGAAGACGATTCGTTGTACCGTTTTTTACTCTTAATCCTCGTCTGAATTCAGTTTCCCTTCCCCCTCCGCGCGAAGCGCGGAAGCTTGTACGTTTCATTAAATCATTAGAGAAAGAAGACGATACGTTGTACCGTCCTCGACTCTTAATCCTCGTCTGAATTCATTCCCCCCAATCCTCGCGCGCGAAGCGCGGAAGCTTTAACGTTTCATTAAATCATTAGAGAAAGAAGACGAATCGTTGTACCGTTCTCGACTCTTAATCCTTGTCTAAATTCAGTTACCCCACCTTCTGCGCGAAGCGCGGAGGCTTAGACATTGAATTTGAATATTAGAGGAACAAGACGATTCGTTGTACCGTTCTCGAAAATAATCCTCGTCTGAATACAGTTTTCCCCTCCCGCGCGAAGCGCGAAAGCTTTTACGTTTCATTAAATCACTAGAGAAAGAAGACGATTCGTTGTACTGTTCTTGACTCTTAATCCTTGTCTAAATTCAGTTACCCCACCTCCTGCGTGAAGCGCGGAAGCTTTGACATTTAATTTAATCATTAGAGAAACAAGACGATTCGTTGTACCGTTCTCGAAAATAATCCTAGTCTGAATACAGTTTTCCCCATCCCGTTTCATTAAATCATTAGAGAAAGAAGACGATTCGTTGTACTGTTCTTGACTCTTAATCCTTGTCTAAATTCAGTTACCCCACCTCCTGCGTGAAGCGCGGAAGCTTTGACATTTAATTTAATCATTAGAGAAACAAGACGATTCGTTGTACCGTTCTCGAAAATAATCCTAGTCTGAATACAGTTTTCCCCATCCCGTTTCATTAAATCATTAGAGAAAGAAGACGATTCGATATACCGTTTTCGACTCTTAATCCTTGTCTGAATTTCAAAAATGTTTTTTGTCTGCTCCTTTTTCTTAATACGTCCTCTTCCTTTTCTCTCCTCTCTTTTTTTGGCCGGCGTGTTTTTTTTTTTTTTTTTGGGGGGGGGGGCGCCCCCACTGCAGATGAACATCTTTTGATACCTTGTCCGCCCCCGGAAACTCATGGGTTGAAGGCAAATTACGGTCAGATATAAGCATTCCGGGGCCCACCTCAGGGCCCCTGGTGGAGTCGAGGGTGCGGAAACCCCTGAATCTCAGGGGTTTCAGGCATTTGATTACGGTCAGATGAACATTTTTTATACCTTATTTGTAACACTGGCAGGACACTGATTGGCGTGAGGTCAAGCGGGCGGAGCCCCCAGAAGCCAAGGGGTTTTAAACATTACATTACCGTCAGATTAGCTTCCAGTGGGGTCCAGGGAGCAGAGCCCCCGGAAGCTCAGGGGTTTAGGCATTTGATTACGGTCAGATGAACATATTTTTATACTTTATTTGTGACACTGGCAGGACACTGATTGACGTGAGGTCCAGCGGGCGGAGCCCCAAGAAGATCGAGGGTTTTAGGCACTAAATTGCGGTCAGATGCGTATCAAGGGGCCTGCCCAAGGGCCCTTGGTTGGGTCCTGGGGTCAGAGCCCCCGGAAGCTCAGGGGTTTTAGGCGTTTAATTACGGTCAGATGAGCAATTTTTGATACCTTATTTTGTTGTGATACTGGTAGTTAACTATTTTTTCTTTCTTGCTCTCTTTCTTTCTATTTCTCTTTAAAATGCTTTTCCCCCAAAAAATGGGGGGGGGGGGAGCTGGAGGCTTCCGATCCCCGCCGTTCAGCGGGCCCTGACATGTAGGGATCTCAAGAAGCATATTTCTTGCCTGGCTGTAAATTTACAAACGCATATAAAAAAGTATAATTTACTAAAGAATGAGGAAAAATCTCGGAAAATTATGTCATTTCAGCATTATGTGTAAACCACCGTTATGGAATAAGAAATAAACCACGTTTAAATTTTATTTCCCCCGAGCCCCCTCCCCGATCAATACGCCAGTGCCCCCCCCCCCGATCTACACTTTGTTGGCGGAAAAATCGCAACTGAACTCCCCTACCTTTCTTCTTTCTCCTTTTGTCTTTCCCTTTCTCTCCTCTTTCCCTTCCCCTTCCCTTCCTTCTCTCTCTTTTAGGTTTGATGGGGGGGGGGGGGAGGGGGAGGCAAGGTCATTTCGGCCCCCACCCTTCTCCACACGTTGTTGGCGGGATTAACTGCAAATGAGCTATTTCCCCTTCTTTTCACCTTTTTTTTCGGTCCCTTTTAGCTCTCCTTTTTTCCTTTCCTTCTTTCTCGACTTTTGTTAGCGGGCAGGGAGAGGCAAGGGCATTTTGCCCCACCCCCACCCCGATCCACAACTTCTCGGCGGAAAAATTGCAACTGATACCCCCTTCTTTCTAGTTCCTTCCTTCTCTCTTATTTTTTTGATTAGGGGAGGGGGGAGGCGAGGCTCTTTCGCCCCCCCCCCCCCCCCGATCACTTCTTCCCCTTTTCTTTTCTTCTTCCTCTTCTTTCTTTCCCTTTCTCTCCTCTTTCCCTTCTTTTCCTTCTTTTTTGTTCCCTTCTTTTTTTTTTTCCTTTTTTTTTTTTCCTTTTTTTTTTTCCCCTTCTTATTTTTCCCTTTTTTTTTTCCTCCTTTTTTTTTTCCTTTTTTATTTTCCTTTTTTGTTTTCCTTTTTTTTCCCGGGGGGGGGCGGGCCCCCCCCCCCCTGGATCCGCGCCTGGGTTCATCAGTCTGAAGATAAATACTCCCCGCCCCCTCCCCCTGAATATAGGTTAAAGCATTTTTTTTAAGCGCTTTCCATTCGTTCATCATTTTAAAGAAATCTTAACTTTCGGTTGCCGTACTTATATCCTCGATAATATTTCCCCTTGGTTTTCGTTAATTTTCCGCCTCCCGTATTGATAAAGCATTGAAGCCATTTATCAATGTTCAAGAACTAAATTATACCACTTAATTGAAGTGCTACATTTTGTAGGGTAGAAAAGCAACCACAACAAAAATACCGCTCCAACGTTTTCCTCCCTCCGGACCGGGTTGCAATTACAGTGTTTGCCTGGGGTGTCATATTACCTATAAGCCATTACCAAAAGGTACTTCAATATTTATGCTCGAAATGTGTGTAATTTGAATTTGGTATTTAACTTGTTTATACTAGGGTCTATAATAAAACCATTCCTCCGTCATTATTCCTATCCTCGCTTAGAATTTTCTCTCTTTCTCTCTCTTACTCTCTCCCCTCTCTCTCTCTTTCTCTCTCTCTCTCTCTCTCTCTTCCTCTCTCTCTCTCTCTTCCTCTCTCTCTCTCTCGTACCCTCTCTCTCTCTCTATCCCTCTATTTCTCTCTCACTGTCTTTTGAACTCTCCCGTTTATTATCATAATGTTTGTCTGATGATTGTACTGCTAGACAGGAAGAAAAAATACACGGTTATGTTTTTAATTTGATTGATAAATAATAAATGTCCAGTTTTATTTACAAGAAAACAGATAGTCTTTGCGGTTGTTTGATAGAGAAGTCATAATTATGTTCAACATGTAGAATCCAGTTTGAAGGCGACCTCAGCAATGATTTCATCTAGAAAAGTTGTTGCAATGATGAAATCACCTTCGATTGTTTGGTCTCTACCATTGATAAGTCCGTATTTATCTTCGGTCAGGGAGAGATCAAGTATGACGTCACTACTGTCGTCATCAAAAAGATCATGAGTGTAGTTTGTCAAATCGGTGACTGTCGTTAACGTGTCATCATCGTCTTCATTGTCGGTTTTAATGCTAGAGACGTCTGTGAAACTATCATCGTCCATTTCGTCCATGAATCTGATAAAGCTAGAAGTAGTGTCAGATAACAATGAATCGTTATCATCTTCGTTATGAATTTCTATCGAGACTTCGTGACGGAGCTGACAGCAGTCGGATGTGATACTTGTTCCATCGTCGTTATCATCGACTTCGTCGTTGTTATCGATGTCGCTTTGCTTGGAAGCGGAGACTGGGTAATACGTGCTGCTTGGGAAGCCCTCTTCCGAACTCCACAATGATGTCGAGTCACTGAATGTATCGTTGAAATGCCATGTAGTAGAGTGGAACTGTGTTTGAACGAAGAAAAAGAATTATTAAGATGAGAGCTGAAATTATTTTGCAATAGCTGAAAAATTGCATACAGAGAGGCAGACAAACCAATACGGAGAGAGAATATTGTATATTCGAAGAGAGAAGATCGAAATTAAAACATGTATAAAGAAAATGTAATGAAACCAGGAGAACGAAAGGCGTGTGAGAGCAAAATATAGATTGAATTCCTACCATGATTGTACAAAATATATTAATAATATCTTGGTTGAATAGAACTTCGAAGAATACGACGACTGTGGTTCGAATTGAATTCTTACCATTTTGAGGGCTTCTACTGTTAAAGCATTACTTCGGTTGGCAGAACTGTCATCCTCGGTGCCTGGAAATAAATAAATAATGTATTTTCGTAACTTTCAGAATTGATATAAGATAAAATGATAGAAAGTGGCGCAACATAGATAAACATTGAATGATGGTTAAAAGAGTATCACGCTATTTTCGGCCTATGTTCAACGAAATTTGGGGGTTTGATATTAAACTACAGAGAAAATATATCTGTCTGAGATAAAAGATACTATTAAGATGTGAACAGTGTGTTTATGTGTATGTAAGGTTTATGACTATTGGGAGAGGTTAAGGAAAATATTGCTACCTGAAGAGAGACAACACATTCTCCTCATACTCTTTCCCATTCTCTTTCGAAGTCGGGCGAAAAATCGTCGCTTACGCGAAGATCGGCGAGCCATTTCTCTTTGTGATATAAAGACAGGAGCAGAACAAACGTCTTTATTGCAAGGAGAATTCATAAAGAATGAAACTCTTGTAGGTAATGCGTTACTAATGTAAACATAAACATTGCGTATTTCATTGTTACGTATGATTTTTAGTGTAGAGGTTTAGTAGTGTGTTCCTGATTGGTCAGAAGTTTGTACCTGAACGCACTGGTGCTGAGTATTCATTATTACGTAGTCAATGCGCGTAAATGTTTAAGAGGGCTTTTCCTATAGGTTGAACTGAAGTGAATGCACGCGATGACCTCACAATGAAATTATGTAGGTTTTGTCCCTTATAAACTGCAAAAAAGCAGTGGTACATGGGGCAGAGGTGGCAAGTGCCCCAGGTGGCTTTAGGAGGGGGTGACAAACCGCAAAAATGACAGGAGCATAAACGGAAAAAAGAGAAAGAAAAGGGGAGAAAGGGAAGACAAGATTTGAATGATATTTAGGATATTTATATGCGCTCCTAATACATTGCATCAGAAATTAAATTTGTGTGGGTCAACAATGCAAAAGTTTTCTCAAGATTAGTGGCTTCACCCTCTCGCATAATTTTGTTACCCTTGGATTTCGTTTCTTACGAAACCCAATATTGGATATAGTCTACAAACCATGACTCTCGATTTTCTTTAATATTTTGGTTTTTATTATTACCGTATACTCGTTGTTATTATATTGTAATCTCGTTGTTATACATGATATTACAATTATAAGGTTCATCAGTCTGAAGATGAATCACCCCTGAATATAGGATAAAGCATTTTTTTAAAGAGTTTTCCATACGTTCATCATTTTAAAGAAATCTAAGCTTTCGTTTGCCGTACTTATATCCTCGATAATATTTCTCCTTGGTTTACGTTAATTTTCCGCCTCCCATATTGATAAAGCATTGAAGCCATTTATCAATGTTCAAAATTCTAAATTATACCACTCGATCGAATCATCGAAGTGATCTATATTGAAAAATGGGTTAAATGCATGAAAAATGTTTTGTATAGGGTTAAACAGCAACAACAACAAAAACACCGCTCCTACATTTTCCTTCCTCCAGGGGGGGGGGGGTGCAATTACAGTGTTTACCTGGGGTGCAATATTACCTGGAAACACCATTGCCGAAAGGTATTTCAATATTTATGCTGAAATATGTGTGTAATTTGAATTTGGTATGTTAACTTGTTTATACTAGGGTCTATAATAATACCGTTCCTCCGTCAATAATCCCATCCTCGCCTTGTATTTTCTCTATTTCTCTCTCTTACTCTCTCCCTCTCTCTCCCTCTCTCTCTCTCTCCCTCTCTCTCTCTCTCTTTTTCTTTCTCTCTTTCTCTCTCTCTCTCTCTCTCGTACCCTCTCTCTCTCTATCCCTCTATCTCTCTATCCCTCTATTTATATCTCACTGTCTTTTGAACTCTCCCGTTTGTTATCGTATGTTTGTCAGAGTATTGTACTGCTAGACAGGAAGAAAAAATACACGTTTATGTTTTTAATTTGATTGATAAATAATAAATATCCAGTTTTATTTACAAGAAAACAGATAGTCTTTGCGGTTGTTTGATAGAGAAGTCATATGTTCAACATGTAGAATCCAGTTTGAAGACGACCTCAGCAATGATTTCATCTAGAAAAGTTGATGCAATGATGAAATCACTTTCGATTGGTTGGTCTCTACCATTGATAAGTCCGTATTCATCTTCGGTCAGGGAGAGATCAAGTATGACATCACTGCTGTCGTCATCAAAAAGATCATGAGTGTAGTTTGTCAAATCGGTGACTGTCGTAAACGTGTCGTCATCGTCTTCATTGTCAGTTGTAATGCTGGAGACGTCTGTGAAACTATCATTGTCCATTTCATCCATGAATCTGATCAAGCTAGAAGTAGTGTCAGATAACAATGAAGCGTTATCATCTTCGTTATGAATTTCTATCGAGACTTCGTGACGGAGCTGACAGCAGTCGGATGTGATACTTGTTCCATCGTCGTTATCATCGACTTCGTCGTTGTTATCGATGTCGTTTTGCTTGGAAGCGGAGACTGGGTAATACGTGCTGCTTGGGAAGCCCTCTTCCGAACTCCACAATGATGTCGAGTCACTGAATGTATCGTTGAAATTCCATGTAGTAGAGTGGAACTGTGTTTGAACGAAGAAAAAGAATTATTGAGATTAGAGCTGAAATTATTTCGCAATAGCTGAAAAAGTACATACAGAGAGGCAGACAAACCAATACGGAGAGAGAATATTGTATATTCAGAGAGAGAAGATCGAAATTAAAACATGTATAAAGAAAATGTAATGAAACCAGGAGAACGAAAGGCGTGTGAGAGCAAAATATAGATTGAATTCCTACCATAATTGTACAAAATATATTAATAATATCTTGGTTGAATAGAACTTCGAAGAATACGACGACTGTGGTTCGAATTGAATTCTTACCATTTTGAGGGCTTCTACTGTTAAAGCATTACTTCGGTTGGCAGAACTGTCATCCTCGGTGCCTGGAAATAAATAAATAATGTATTTTCGTAACTTTCAGAATTGATATAAGATAAAATGATAGAAAGTGGCGCAACATAGATAAACATTGAATGATGGTTAAAAGAGTACCACGCTATTTTCGGCCTATGTTCAACGAAATTTGGGGGTTTGATATTAAACTACAGAGAAAATATATCTGTCTGAGATAAAAGATACTATTAAGATGTGAACAGTGTGTTTATGTGTATGTAAGGTTTATATAATTATTGAGAGAGCTTTATGAAATATTCCTACCTGACAAGAGACAACACAGTCTCCTCATACTCTTTCCCATTCTCTTTCGAAGTCGGGCAAAAAATCGTCGCTTACGCGAAGATCGGCGAGCCATTTCTCTTTGAGATATAAAGACAGTAGCAGAGCAAACGTCTTTATTGCAAGGAGAATTCGTAAAGAATGAAACTCTTGTAGTTAATGCGTTACTAATGTAAACATAAACATTGCGCATTTCATTGTAACGTAGGATTATTGAACTGGGATTTTAGTAACGCGTTCCTGATAGGTCAAAAGTTTATACGCAAGCGACCTCAATATTATTATCGATTGTTACATAGTTAATGCGCGCAGCATTAATTTTGGTTGGGGATTTCTGATTGGTTAAAAATGAGGCAGAGCGGCAACGTCACAATAAATGTAGGGCATTAATACAGTTAACAGCTAAATTAATATCTTTGTATATTATTTTGAATTGTTTTTGTGTGTGTTTGTCGTAATTCAAGAATAAAAGATGGATTGACAGAAATAGCGCCGTTCAGACCGTTGGCTTTTGCCGTAAACATAAGTAATGTAATAACAGACTAAATTAGATAATGTGTAGAATATTTTTAAAACTAATTAAATCAATTGTTAGCAGGGTGGGTGATAAGGTTGGGGTCGTATTCGATGACATTAGGGATGGGAGGGGATATTTCAATCGATTTTTGTTTTTTGTGTTTGTTTAATTTAATTTAGTTTAGTTTAGTACAAGTACTATGTATTTCAATTATGCCTTACTATTTTGTTATATCATTACTTATCATATTATCATGTATATATTGGACTCCATGGAAGAACAGAGCCATTAGGTTAATGGCTCTGGAATGAAATATCCAATCGTTTTAGCATTCTATTATTGTTATTTAAGTCTTTTATTTTGTTATATTGTGTTATTGTTTTTATGATGATTTTCGGTAATAAAACAAACAAACACATGATATCCGTATCCGTATCTCAACCACATTCACTGTCTTACCTACCTCAGTGCCAGGGTGACTGTCAGAACTCATTCCATAGACGAGCAGTGGTGTGCCAGGGCATCAGTCGATCCGCTCAGCTCATCATCTATCCAGACTCCTCCTGTTTGCTGAACCCGCCAGTCAAGAGGTTGCGGTGTGTAATGCCCAACTGTCAGCAGCAGCGAAGAAGCGCCGCCGATTGGATGTCGTCAGCCTGGAAACCGGTGAGTTCTTGAAGGGCTCTTCCGACGTGATTCTTTTGACCACCGTCATTACCGCTATCATCACCTCATTATCACTTTCAACGTCACTATCAAGCCATCATCATGAACGTTCGAGTAATCATCATCATCATTCCTCACCTTCATTAGCATCATTATCGCTATATCGTCATCCTTAGGACCACTGTATTCATTACATAATATCTTTATCATCACATCACATCACAATCAGTTATTTCATGAGGATAACAATTAGTTTGTATTTTACCGGTTTATGTGTTTGTGTGTTTATCTATTTTGTTTTTGCTGCTGTTATTTGTTTTATTCTTTAACCAAACAGGGCCTCATGGAAGACCACCAAATTGGTGATATGTGCCACCCTGTAAAAATATCAGAAATAAATAAATAAATGAAATAAATAAATAAAATCACTATCATCAGCAACATCATCATCACCGATACCCTCATTCTCTTTCTTTTTTTATTTTCGTCGTGACTTTCTCATCATGCTGCTTTTTTTGTTATCTCCTTCCATTACTGAATTGATAACTATTATGATGACCAACATATTTTTTCATCGTCATTATCATGTCATCATCATCATCATCACAATCATCATCATCATCATCATCATCATCATCATCATCATCATTATTAACATCATCACTTTATTTGTAAATATCATCATCCCCAACATCAATAGTGTTATCACCATTTACGCCTTCTTCATTATCACCGTCATCACTATTGTCATCACCATCACCATCATCTGTATCCTCATTATACATGTATGTGATATCGGACACTGTTGACATCGATGTATTTATTAACACTGACGTCGAAGTTATGTTGGAATAGCATTATACAGACAGAACTGAAAAAATTGATGGTCTTGAGGGTGAAGGAAGGCATTGTTCTAGAGAATCCAAAGATTACGTAACTGATCAGTGATAATCATCCTCGCAATGGTCTTCCTTATCATTCCAGTGTTCTGTTACCTGCGGTAAAGGGATGCAGACTCGCGAGGTGCGGTGTCTAATCGGTGGACGGCTCAGTGATCACTGTGATGCGAGCTCGAGGCCGACGTCCAACCAGGAATGTTTCAAACCGGCATGCAACACTGTCCCCAGAAATACAGGTAAACGATGATAAAGGCAAAGCCTCAGTAGTGGAACCAGGGGCCCGTTTCCCGAAACCGTCATAAGTCTAACTTCTTGGACGACCCTTTGAAACGTGTGTTATAATATTAACTCGCGTATCTGTGGGATGTCTACGAACTTAGACTTATGACGGTTTCGAGAAACGGGCCCCAGGATTCTCTGACGAGGGGGGACACAAGTTAGAAAATTCTGTGACAAGAAAAAAAAACTTCGTCACCTCATTAGTATTCGTTTCTTTCCCCAGTGACGTAGCTAGGATACTCTGGCAGGGGGAGGGGGACACAAGTCCAAACACAAGAAGAAACGTCATCACTCTATTATTCTTCGTATTATTCCTGATGCACAAAAGGCGTCAATTTGATTACATTATTACTTACGCTATTTAATTCGGAATGCAATTAGCGAGTGTTATCACTCTCACGTGAAGCTCAAATACCAAGAGCTAAATTAACAAGTCCTACAACAACAGAAATAATGACGCCTCACGTGCAACTGGTTGCAATTTTTATGTTCAAATACATGAATAAGCAACTGCCAGTTTCTTTTGATATTTGTTTTGTTCATAATAATACAATAAGCATTCTTATCCAACTCGTATTTCTGAGAATTTTCATTTAACCAATCCCAAATTATTGATTACATACAAATCAATCAGACATCATGGCCCCGATTTATGGAACAATAATTTATCCATAATAATTGAATCAAGCTCGACCCCCTTTATTCTTTAAATCGACACATTATATTATTATACAGAATCGTCACTAAACTTCGTCTCTGAATTCGAATATAATTTAATTTATTAAATCTTAAAATACACTAGTATTGGATAATAAACATTCCGTAGCAGAACCCCATCCGCACTTGCACTGCATCCACTTGATCAATATCATCAGATTATGGGACTCTCAGAGCGACTATGCGTTGAATAATGGGCGCACACAAGAATTAACCTTGGTACTTATACTCGACCGCAACTATTTTCGAAAGCTCAACTCAAGAGCAATTTCAATGCCCTACTGTACGGTACATCTCATGTAAATCATGTTTGTATTACGTAATACTACGCCATTCACCATGAATATGACGGACAAAGAAAGAGGACAAAATATACTGTTCCTCAGGTAGACAAAGGAACATCCCTTCACTGCTATTATGTAAAAATGTGTAGAACAGGTGAATATGCATGTGACATCTGTTCTGCACATTTTTACATAATAGCAGTGAAGGGATGTTCCTTTATCTACCTGAGGAACTGTATATTTTGTCCTCTTTCTTTGTCCGTCATGTTCATAGTGATTGTCATGTTCGCGGATGACGCATAAGGCTGTTGAAATTACCTTACGTTGATTTTTCTAAAGTAGTTGCGATCGTGTGCTTCATAATTAAATTGATCGGCGTAGGATATAACGCAAGTGAAAGAATTGAGGCATGAATATTACGTGCCTTCTTCGAAAAAGATGATGGAATTTGTTACCATTTGCCTCCTTTCTTTTCTTTTTCTTTAGCCCGGGAAAACTGCCAAGACAGTAAGAGCGCAGACTGTGACCTAATAGTTCAGGCGAATCTCTGTCGGTTTGACCGATATAGCAAGACGTGCTGCAGGTCGTGCCGGAATGTCGCCGGACGATCAGGGTCTCGAAGTCAAAAGTGACCCCGACACTGACATCATCATCGTGATCATTGACTGTTTCGTCGATTTTTGGGGATGTCGTCGACCGGCAGCTAACCCTGATCAATAAGAAGGAATGGGAGGTTGATGACCGTTATGAACTTGTTGGATATAAATTGGTCGAATCGCTAGACGCTTGTGACGATCTCGCTCAATAGAGGCAGAACCACTGTGTAGAAAGAATTGCAGCTAAGACATCTTACCAAACTCTACTTGTATGTTATCACATAATACATGTAGGCTACCTTGACATTATAAACATTACGACGAACAAAATTTGCAGTATTTCTTGCCATTTTAAATACCCCTTACTGAAACGTAATTGCCCTGTGAATGTCGATATAGTCAACAATTTTGTATAGTTCTACGAAGTTAGAAAATGGAAATCAGAAACCCAAAAAAATCCCTCGCCGTCATCATTCAAACTCGAACAGAAAAAGTTCCTCTTCGAAAGTTAGCGTCCCTATCAATCACCAATTCGTCAGAAACGCATCGAATCTATTAAGTCTTCAAGTTATGCATCGATGTCTGGTTTGTGAGTTCGTTTTTGAGCCGTTAGACGCCGTTGGAGCTCTCACTCAAGAGAGGGAAAATCACCGAATAGAAAGAAATTCAGCTAGGACATCTTTATTAATCTCAAAATATCATCATGTCACTGTATATTTTACCTTGCATCAAGCAAAATCAAGAAAAATCGCGAAAAAACAAGACTTGCAAGTATTTATCGCCATACTTTCTCGCCATTTCCTTACTGAGATGTCATTATACTTTGAAACTTTTTTTAAGTAGGCCATGTCATGTCGTAGTGAGAATCTGGATCACAAGTTTGTTTTAATCTAGGCTAATTCGTAATTACATTCCAAATCTCTTTAAATTGTATTTGTCTCCAATATGCGCAGTGATATCGTTAAGTTACCATCTCGTTAGGATCGCATCAGGGTTTTTTTTTCCTTTTTTTTCTCTCGCCTCTTCGTCATCCAACATTTCGTCCTGAACTCCTCAAATAAAGTTGTCTCAATTTAATGTGCGCCATATCATTCACTATTTCGTCTTAGTGTAATCAACATATTTGAGATTTATTAGAGATTAGGTCCAATCTGATACCCTTTAATTACATTTTTTCTCAAAGAATCTTGTAGAGCAACGATGGGCTACGTCATCAATGAGATCGCAGAATGAGTTCGGCATTGAATTTTCTCTATTTACGTGTGATGGGAGTGTGCCTAATTTCCCTAATTTCTGTCTGTGTCAACTTCTTCCGTTTCCCGCGTGTAATCATTACAGAAATCTCTGGCAGCTATGTCGGAATTTAAGGGCTGTCTGTCATTGATCATTCATTGAAAGAAGTAGAACCTGTCAACAGTATCCAATGCCAGTATTTGAAATTAGTTTAGTCATTGTATCTGAAAAGATAGGGTTTGGGATTTTGTTGCATGGTTATTCATTATTCTTTGTCACCATTTGCAAACATATAAATACCCTTATGTCCACCAATCACTTTTAAAATGCCTCCTGTGACATCTGTTTCGTCTTCTATTTATGATAAAAATCGTTTAGTATCCCCCCCAAATGTGTCTAAACGTAATAACAGTACATGTTGAACCAAGCGTTCTAGAATCTAGAGTGTACATAACGAAAGACCCTTCGATAGATGGCGCTGTTTTATATTATGAAATTCATTGATTAAATGACTAGACGCCCCGAGTCATGTTAGTGACTCCGTCAACCAAGCTTCTTGCATACGGGCGGATAGACACAAATACGACAAATTAATCAACGAGGGTTATTTCACTGAATTAACTCTTCTTTCCCTTCATACAGGGATCGTGAAAAATACACCCGCTCTTTTTATTGAGACACCTGTATGTGAAGTACCAATACTATTTAGCTGCCGATAGTGTGTGTTGATGAATTGTGTTTCCGAAAAAAAAGAAATTGGATAGATATTGTCGTGTGTGCTGCATATATTAATAACAATGTGACTTTATCGAGATCATAATGCACTATAACTACTATTTTAATTGCGATAGGCAACTATTAATCACGAAAAGGGGTGTGAACATTCTTTTACAACTTTTTATTTTGTATGATATGTGTATATCGACCTTATGTTCGAGTAAAACAGTACATGACGTCAACGACCCGGTTACAATGATCCAATTTTAAGTATGATGGGCACAATTTTTTGAAAAACACATTGTATTATTATTATTTTTCTTTAATTCAATTGTAATTAAAATGTGTATTTGTCATAGATTAGTACTTACACAGTAGTTAAAATAAGATAAAAATATATTTAGAACAGAAAGTATGAGGATATTAAAATGTATAAATGTATATATTTTTACCGATAAGTAATCTTGTTATAAGGGAAGAACTTCTAGGCATTTTGGGATTGCATATATATATCATCTGCTATTCTACTTTGTTGGAGTCTTGCCGAAAGTCACAAAATTCCTTTGTTCTGACCAGTACTCTCCTTGATTTTAATTTTTCCAACTGTCGATTAAAGTTATTGAGTAAGTATGATATACATTGTACATGGATTTCTTGGAATCTTGGATTATTACGTCATTTTTGCTTCATTATTGGAAACTGAATCTTTTTATGTAACGTGTATCACTTTCTTGAATAATTTATTGTTGTATCTTGTGACCCTTATTAAGCATAAGTTTAATGCTACATGATATTATTTGTCAAATTTATAACAAAAATACATACCAGTGTCGTGATATTATTGTCCGTGACGTCACATGTCACATTGCTTAATATGGATTCCATATATTATCAACCATTTCGTCGCTGGGAATTTCATGTTTCGTAGCTTAGAATACATCAGTAAGGGTTTATTCTCTTTTTATTCTCTCCCTTATATGCCTACACGCTTCACCTATCTAGTCCATATTCCTTTCTCATCGGTACTTTTGTGAAGATTCTGTATTCTTTTTATCTTCAAATCGTATTTTTCTCTCCACCTCTATCTCTTTCCTCCCCTCCCCTCTACTATCTCATTTCATCTTCCACCCTTTCTCATCCTCTTCTCTTCTCTTTCTTACTGTTTCTTCTTTTTCAGAGACGCACGATTCCAGTACCCCCTCCCCCTCCCCCTTCTCTTTCTCTCTCTCTCGTTTCTTCGTCTGCAAAGTCGCACGTTTCTTCTATTACCCCCCCCCCCCCCCTCCCCCCTCTCTCTCCTTCTCTCTCTCCTTCTCTCTCTCTTTGTCTCTCTCTTTGTCTCTTTGTCTCTTTCCCTGAACCCATCTCTCTTATAAAGAGAAAATGCGTGCTCTTTTTCTATCTTCCTTCATTCTATCTCTCTCCCTCTCTCTCTGCTATATCTTTAGTCTTTACTTTATTCTAAACACGAAGTTCGCATAAACATATTACGTAATTTGAGTGAAATGCAATCTTTATCATGTTGTTTTAATCACGTTTCTCCGATCAGAATACAATAATCTCAGCTATGTTACAGGCAAGTGAGAAAATGACAAAGAAATATTTCCTATGCACACAAGAAGTGATGAACCGAGTTATACAAAATAAAAACAACCATTAGGCCTATCTATTGCAGTTTATAACTAAATAAGACATCTGTTTTCACTATTTTTACAAAAATAGACAACGATTGAAAGAGTGTGAAAGTGTGGAATAAACGCACATAGAAAAGGGATTAGGATTATATCCAGCCTATTTACAAATGATATTTATGATAATCTACAAAATCAATGACTAATTAAGTTAAAATTGTTCTGCTTCTATAAATATACATGTCCATGTATTACCGTAATTTCTTTGACTTTAACATATTTTTAATTAACAATATTATAGATACACATTTTAAATCACAATTTCTTTAGCTTTAACTTTACTATGATACATTTTATTATTTTGAACTGTGTTTTCGCAAATGTATTTAGGCGTGTAAGATACTGATATTGTACATGAGTTTATCTTTTTGACATTAAAAATGCTTATTGTTTATGTAAACGAAGCGTGTATATTGCAAATCTACTTTTTGTTAATGTGATGACTGAGAGTGTAATACTGCCCTCAACGAATACATTTAGAAAACCTTGTCATACATTGTACAGTAGTCGACGATATACATCATAATATCTCGAATAGAAGAATAGTATATATATATTAGTCATGTCAGTACTACAATTATGGAAGTAGCAAAGAATCTCCCAAATAATACATGTATGTTCTTAGTGTATAGCACAACACAATGTATGTAATAAGAATTTACTTGATCACAGGTTCCATCAATATAATATTCGGACCTGTAATGCGCTAATAATAAATCATTGTTTCCAAAGTTATGTACAAAACAAATTTTAGGATTGACCACTTAGGACCAAGAAATCATCATATTGAAGGGTGTTGATGTATTACTGGACAGCAAACAAAACAAATGTATGAAAATGGCTTCACTCTTCTTAAAAACAAAATAATTTCAGATATTCCTCTAGAATAATATCTCTTGCGCTCTAGATTCATATTCGCAAATGCCTTGGCACTCGTATCACACGGCTACCTGACAATTCACTAGAATAATTAGTTGAATAACATTGCATTTATATTCAGATATGCCTTTGTTAGCAAAAGGCTTTTTCATCTGCTAGTACCTGTGTATTAACTTTGTCCAATCGTAGTTCGCAGCATCTCAATAAGGCTCTCATTCATTATGCAATCAGATTAGCCTTTTCATTTTTATTTCCCTGTAAAATGTGTTTATGCAATACATATCTGTTGGGTGCTGCATAAGAAATCATTTTTGTGATGTTATGAAAGGATGGTCTCATTCCAGTGTTATTTCATTTCATCCCTGAAAATCATCAAACATATATTTCACTTGGAACGAACCAGAGTCCCGATGGCCTTGGATGTTTACAATTCAACAATTATTGTTACCACACCACAACTGTAAACTTGAAAGGTTATTTAGCCATGCTTCAACTGAACACAACCACATTGGTTGACAGTAACAAACCGTTTAGGCCTCTGTAATTAAAAGATTGAATACACGTACATGTACAATAATCATCAAAGCTATCAACATTGACACCAGCCAAAATCACAATAACAATGACAGTTCACATAATCAATTTTGTGCAAGATAATAATAAAGAAAGGGATTTCATTTTCAAAATTTGTAAAATTTGTCATGAATTTTAGATCAGATGAATTAATCTTACAATGGGATGTGAAGGTGTCGCGTAAAATATTAATTGACAGAGTCAACACCCTTCATAAAACAGCGGACAATGTAAGTGTTTTTCTTCTTCTAATTCGATGGTAGATTAATTAGACCCCAATGTGCCCTTATGCAAAATGATAAATTCGTCGTTCAGTTTTTGTCTCTTTACGCTAATGAATGACACGAAATAACTCATATAAACATCACACTTTTGATCACCGGTACCATGTTATCTCCTAATTACCTCATGCAGAAACTGTATGCAAAACCAATTTCAATCTTAATGATTAATTCACCTCTGAATCCGAGGTACTCCCTAGCCGAAAATCATCTTGAACTCAAAAAGTATTCAATGTGGTCAACAGCAACCGTCAGTAAGCTTTTTAATGGAATATTAATGTGCTCAACGTACGACACGAACTCCCCTGGGAAGATCATAAAGATTGTAGGCAATATCGTCGTCATAATAATGTTATTAAAATATGCTTTGGAATGAATACATCGATATCATATCATTAATCTGATTTGCGAATCTCATGAGATAACCATCACACAGGGCATGCCAGATTTTCGGAAGCTGATACGTTGATATTTCTCTTTGATAATGATTTTAAGTCATGTCAGAGAATGATCCACTGGGGGAGGAGGCATGTATGATCACCCTCCCCCTCCGTCAAAATGATTAACTCATATGTTTCTATGCTAGCAAGATAATGCCTTATCAGAGCATTCAGGATCGGCTAATTGTCTGCATTACTCGATGGCTCAAAGAGCTTGGAACACAATTTAGATGTTTACCTGAAAAGTGTATTGGAAAGGGTACCATGCACGATGCATAGCCCATGAGAATAAAGATATAATGTAATGCGAACCTATTCGATGGTTATCTTAAATGTACATCCAAGAACCCACTACATCGTGACCGCGTTCGTTCTCTACTTCACTCATAATTCATACACTCTAATCGTGGTTTCGTCAACTTCACTGTGCGAGAAATCTTCTCGAGCGAGGTTAAGGTACGCATAAAGATGCATGTTACCATGACAACGACTAGCTTGTGCTCCGTCTCTCTCTCTCTCCTGCTTTAAAGAAAACATTGAGTTTTGGTCATGTGATTGCATTGTGAGGGAAAATATGTAGAAGCAACGCTGTGAAGAGGTTGATTTTGAACCACATAATAAATGGTATATAGTGTGAGGATTTTTAATCAACAAAATTAGAATAAATCGACCGGCATTGCTGAATGTTACAAGTAATGCACACAGAAAGCATATATGGGACTACACCCACAAGTGGCGTGAACATTTTGTTACAATATTTCAGCTATTTCTTGCTATATTTCAAATAATCATGAAGGGATTTGCAGAGCAATCCTTTTCAGGAGGCATTTATACGATGACAATCTTTCAAACTGCCATTAAATGAATGATAAAGCTCACAAATTATATTTCACCTGTTTTCCAGAACTCAACCTTCTCTTTAAAATCTGAGATTGTACATTGCCAGGGTCGCGGCGACGCCTGTGCCTGACAATACCGACCACGAAGCTAGAGCCCGATGAATAACTAAGGATGGATAATGAATGGATAAAAGCATATCCCCTGTGCATTCGTATAATTTTCCTACCAGTTTTAAGCTGTTTGTGTGTATGGTTAGAGCCATTTATATACGTTGATCAGACATTTACAAAATGGCGTCGTTAAAATCTTGGCTGCTTGAATTGAAGAAGATGGTGATGATCCTTGGTTTCCCGTTTCGATATGTGGTCCTGAGCAAGTAGATTGAACAGGAGCACGTTGAAAATCTGGAATTGAAACAGAAAAGAAAAAGAAAAAGGAAAGAGGGGAAATTAGTTTGAAAATAATGTATATGCAAGCATTCAATCATTATAATATTGCTGTTTCATATTCTGCACTTTTCATTTCAATATTATAATGTACTGGAAGCCATTTGTAAACTGAGAATTTAAAATTGTATTAAAACAGTGTGGATGAAATACGAAAGAAGGCTACAGATATGAATAGGAAAAAAGACATGCATGCATGTAATATAATGCATGCTATATTCCAAAGACTGGCGTGACATTAAAACCTTGCATAAATCGATGAGACAAAATCTCTCCCATGAACATTATGTCACAGCTGTATATGCTTTATACACATGTCTGTTTGTACGTCTGTTTGTCTCTCTGTTTGTCTCTCTGTTTGTCGGTCTGTCTGGTCGGTCTGTCTGGCAGGTCGTCAGCCTTGTCTTTTGTATCTCTGGTGTTAACGAGGGAAACGGGAAGGTTGATATTCAGAAAAGAGAGACCACACCGACCCCCCCCCCCCCCCCCCTCCCCTTTTCTCCGGCATAATTATTACATAAAGTCGCGACGTTTTCATGCATCACAGAATAGTTGAAAAGGATGTTTCTAGATAATTGAAGAAAAAACATGTCTTGTTATGTGACCTGATGACCCTTAGAAGGAATGTACATAACTATGTAGACCTAGTATAATCGTGTTATCCCCATGACCGGCGTAATATCCAGCATATAGTGATAATTCAACCACCCTCTCGACAGCTACACATACTACGTCGGAATATGTTGACAATGTATTTTGTATCCAGATACACGAAATATACTACTGGAAGATGATCATATAATAGTTACCCCCCCCCCCCCCCCCCCACCCAACAGATGTCACGACTAGATCCCTAAACACCCCCCACCCCCCAATAAATGAACTCTCTGGTTTGACCGTATTTACACAGACAAAATTTAGACCGTGCCAGTCACGAACTTGTACAGTGCTTGTCAACATAATGTATTTTATGGAGTAGGGCACTCACTGATAACTACGAAATTGCCTTCTCTATACGATATGCGGTACATCTAAACGCAAGGAAAGATCAGTCAACATGCAATTCAACATCATTTAAAACACGCTCGCAAAGACTTTCGAGAAAACAACAATATCAAATACCGAAGTGCATTGCCTGTAGAAATCAGGTTTAGGTTATATTAAATATCGGCGTAGTGCATTGCCTATAGAAATCAGGTTTGGGTTATATATTTTCACCCCTCTAATCCATTTTCAAACTTATTTAATCATTTCATTAAACTACCAACTCCGATTTTTGTTCCTCTTTTGTTCCCTCTATTCTACGTTTTGTTAGAAATCTCAGTCCGACTCGGCATTCCCCAGCCCACACGATCACGACACCCCTGGAAACAACGGGTGGGAATTACAGACGATATCGAATAGCTGAAACTAGAGTTTGAGACTCAAGTACAACGAACCCAAACTTTAAAATCGAATGAATTTTCAGTTGTACGTCTGATAATAATACCAAAATAACTCGTAAATTTGCACATGATCTGAAAGGGGTAACAAACCAAAAGGAACAAGATTGACAAGGACAAAGACTCTGCTTGTGGTTGTGATGATGATGGTGCGTGATGATGATGATGATGATGACGATGACGACGGTACATGATAATGATAGTGGTGACGATTATGATGATTGTACGTGATGATATTGATAGTGATAGTGATGACCATGATGATGATGACGATAATGATTGTGATGATGATGATTATGATGATGATGATGATGATGGTTAAAGAAGATAGTGCTGATAGTGGTCTCCATGTCTACCCTATTCAAATACCCAAATTCAATAAAATCAGACACCAATCTTCCCAAATAAGATTTTCTATAATGCAAGAACACGGTATAATTAAGTTTGCGTAATACCCATGTACTTTATACCCTGACTGCCATTATCTCGTCACCATGGTAACGATTCAATTTGAACTTAGCGTTCAATTTTCACACATTTTATCGCCCTTCTCGCAGCAGGAATCTAATGAGTTAGGTAAATTGACCTTAGCCCTACTAAATAAATACATTTTACCGAACAAGCTGTAATTGTATGATGACATTTACACCGAAATTCATTTACGTCGCGTTCGAAGTCTAATTTTTACAGATTCTTCTCGCAACGCGGATCTAATGATTTCACTAAATTTCCATTTGGCTCTCGTTGTCAAATAAAATATTTCGTAGTTATATTGAGTTATATTCAATTTGCGCAGTAAATGTGCTCATTTACGCCACAGTCACCATTTGATCTGAACTTAGCAGTCTATTTTCACAGATTTCCTGGTTCTCCCCGCAGCAGGGATCTAATGAGATCTGCGAATTGACCCCAGTCCTTCTGAATAAATAGACATTTTTCAACGAACACGTCACACGTCAGAGTTATTATATCTAATTAGGAATATACACCTGGGGTAGATGTTATTCAACCCCTGAATCGTCCACACATATCCCTGTAGTGTAGCTTATGCCACTTGATGATAGGGGGCACCGACTAAAAGGTGTGTTTGTGAATTGCATGCAATGCGCATACTGAGTGGCTCCATTTCATATTGTCAAAAAAATATAAATATCTTGAATTACAAATCGGAACGATCCGATTCCGCCCCCTCAAATTCAAAAACTCATTCTTTACTCACATTCCAGTTATCCATGATGTATAATTAGCATTTTTTCCTTTTAAATCAAAGGAGGCATCATCAGAATCACTGCTGTAACCCGAGCATTACCCTAGCAATTGCCAGGTATCCTTTTAAATCTGGATGTAGAATGGCAAATGTGGATAAATGTCTTGCCAAAGGACTTTAGTGCCCGACTGGAATTCGAGCCTTCAACCCTTGGATTGAGAGACAAGTGAATGAACTACTAAACTAGCTACGACACCACCAAAGACAAAGGATTGAATCTAATATAATTGCGGTCAATCGAGTATATTGCGCTGTCATTTCTGAATCTATGGCTATACAAGAACAAAAGACGTTATATTTTGACAACTGGTCATTGTGATTAGCTAATGAACTTCTTAGGTCAATCTTTGCCTCTAAAGATGACTTCAATGATATAAGCAACTGTATGGGGATGGGGGGATGTGCAGCACAACATTTGTCAACACCTATAAAATACTGGAATTTACAAGTCAGATTACGTTATAATCTGATTTTATATGTCTGTAAATACACACGATCGTCAGAAGAATGCGGAAGGCTACTATTTAAACAGTGCATAGGTTCTGACTACCGATGCAAGAAGGTATTACTCCGATGTGACGCATGGGTGGAAACAAAGAAATAGGGGCACAGAAGCTAGATGCAGAAAGAAAGCAAGAAACAGCATAAAGGGAGGGCAAGATGGGATAAGAGACTGTGAGAGACAGAGGAGTGATGAGAGAGGGAGAGAAGCGATGAGAGATGGACAAGGACAGGGAGAAATGTAAGATAGATGTAGGAAAAGGGGGAAGATAGACAGACTCAAAGAGATAGAGACAGAGAAAGTAAAATAGAGTAAAAAAATCAAATATTGACTGAATTGTGTGAATAAAAGGCACCACAGGAAGAAAGGAAATAAAGGGAGGGGATTTTGTGAGATTAAATGGATGAAATGATAATTCTGAACAAAACCATCTCCGCAACATTAATAATATGAGTGAAACTATCACAAAGAATGTGCATGCTTTCATTTTTGTTAATGGATTAATCTATTTTCTACCCCTTGACTCGTACTAGTCCACCTTTAAATGCCCCAACATTATTTTCCCTATAACCCCCGCCCCCGCTCCAACGTATAGCTCTATTTTAATATCCCTAAATGTGTAGATGACGCGGCCAATAAATTCCATGGGGGAGAAAATATCATAATAATCATATCAAGTTATCAACCCACAAACAAAGAGTTATTACCCCGGGTGATATACCACTGTCGAATCCAAACATATAGCGCAGCTGTCAAAGTATAATTCTGTATTCACTGAGCGCTGATTTTGGAACTGATATGATCTCGAAAAAGATTTTGTACTTTCCAATATGTTATGGCTATTCGTGAAAGAAAGAAAATGTGTTGAAGAAAATACGGATCGACCGTTAACAGCCAGTGGACCCCTTTGTCTAGCATGTCCCTGGTGAAACAGAACAGAAACAGAAATAGTGAAACAGAATTTGCAAATTAAAGAACCTGTTTACAAGCGGAGCTTTTCTATAGCTTCTTTTATTTGCAAACGGTCTCTTACTCTCTGTTGCTGTACATTGCATTGTACATATCAGCAGTGTATAGTCTTGACAATATTATACTGTATGTCTTTATGTATTTTATAAGTGGAATAAAAATTAAACTGAACTGAAGTCAGTGAAATGAAAGCTAGGTGTTGTATAATCAATTTCTCTATTTTTGCTTTCTAACATTGAACAATATAAAAGAAATGGAAATACATCTAACTACTCGTAATGGTTGTATGATCAGCTTAATCGGTTGTATTTTGTGAAAAGCAAGCAAACAGCAGCTTACTTTTTAAAGATTACACTTTTATACATGTACGTGTCACAATGTAATTATAAATAGGACAAAAAAAACCAAGTGCTATGTAGACAACACGCAATGTTCTATACAAACCACTGCTGTAAATATTATACATGTTTGGTCTGTATTTCAAGACAGGAAAGCATAGATCCGTGAAACGAGTTTTAAAAATAGAATCGAAGTCTTCAAGCATGCAGATTTCAATCACATTATTCAAACATGACATTTTGAGAGAGGAAATTAGTCTACAAAATGCTCATTTCGGGGCGGAGGGTAGAGATCGTCAACAAGAGAGGACAAATATTTTCCCTATTTTTTTCTTTTTTCCCGAAAATCACCATTTCAGGAATCCCATCGGCCCTCCCACGGCCTTATGTTTCTCCGGCAGCGGAATAGAATCATTTTCAATTCAATTAAATTTAAATTTATTGGTCCAAAAGGAAATTCGTTGCGTTAACATGCATTATTCACAGAGAAAAATAAATAAAATAGCACTTTTGTTTTTTTGTATGTTTGTTTGTTAGTTTTTCTTTAAAAAATAGTGGGCACGCGGACATTTTGGCTCTATAAACAACCATATCCATGTGCTTTTTGTTTGTTTTTCGTTTGCTTATTTGTTTCAGTTGTGTCTTTTAATTTGTTTGTTTCGTATGTTTGTTTGTTTGTTAGTTTTTGTAAAATAGTAGGCACGCGGCCTTTCCAGCCTACCCTTAATATATAAAGGCTTGAATCCGCCGAGGCATGTATATTATGGATTCATGTCTAGGAGTAAAATGTTGCAACTGCATCACTGTTGTATTTATTGGCTCTTTCCCAAGTTACCCGCCATTTTATGCCGTCTCATATTTAACTAATCCATATTTCATTATTTGTAGGCGTTGCCAATTTGATGACTGATCACTGATCAAGTATGTACACTAGATACTTGAGAAGCAAGCCAGTGAGTAGGATCACTGAATTCTTCGGACTAATCATTAACCAGACTATGAGATAAGTAAATAAGACGCCGCATTTGTTTTGAAATCGTTCAAAATGCCATCTCGGTCATAGACTCATAGTACATCATGAAACGTGTTCCATCATATTTCAGCTGCCATGATGACAACCACTGTTTGTCTTTTGATATGAATAAAGCATATTCAATAAGAAAGGACTCTGTACTGGGCCTACGATAGGATGGTCTAACACACTGTTTGCTTTGTGATTCAAATAATACATTATTGGACGAGGTGCTGAAAACGAATTCCATTAAAGAGAAGAGAATATAAGTTGACTGAGTCGAAGTGCACTTCGGTTTCAGTATCGTATTGCGACATTTGAACTACAAAACCTCTATTCTCTTTAGAATAAATATTTTAAAAATAGTATAATATAATTGACTATATTATAGAATCAATAGCATGAAACCGGCAACACTGGAGTCCCGGTCACACATGTATACAACTGTAACTCAATCTATATATTACTTATTCCATATTGTGGCAATGGCGAAATACTCATCAAAATCAAAGGCTTAGGAGATTTAAGAATACTTAAGAAAATTTAAAAAAAAACATAAAGAATCTAATGAACATATTCTTTACAAATTATATGTGTGGGTAATTTCGGTAACCCTAAATAACACTAAGTGGGGGAGGCCTACTAGTTTGAGTTTAGTTACAGACTTGTCATAAATGTATAGTCATTGTTAATTTCCATGGACGATGGGGCTTGGGCTCTACATTAGGTCAAAGGTCAATATTGTTATGAGCAATAAACATTCTAGTATGGCATGAGTCAGTTATTATATCACTTATTTAATCTCTAACGGTGATAATTAAACACGCATAATATGCATGGAATGCTTATCTGATTACAACACTGTAAATTGCACGTAGCCATAAACACACTCGCATAATGTCATTTGCATTAAACAACATGCCTGGGCCCCGTCTTACAAAGAGTTGATATCAATCGTAACTTATTTGCGATTGATATCAATCGTAACTATGTACATAAGAGATAGGAGACTGCAAACTTGCGATTGATTAGAGGACTTACGATTGATTTGGATCGATCGTAATTCTTTGTAAGACGGGGCCCTGGTTTATCTTACATGTAAGCTTTAAAATACAACGCCATTACAGGAAGATATTGATATAATGTCAGTAGTGCAATATGAGCTCAAACAACAGTAATTCAAAATTAATTAATATGGCCATATGCGAGGCAATACAACAGAAATGCCATTTATTATCAAAGAGAATGTTACGGTAGCACTGACTATACATATACTCAGCATTGTGTTTAAACTCACATATCCCTGATATAACAATACGGGGTACTCAAATTGCTTTCGAAAGTGGATGGGCGAATAACAACTTGGTAGTGATCAGGGGCGTCGGTTTGGGTTATACACTGTAGGGGAGTGGGGTACGTACGTCTCCTGCCCTCCTTTTGTACTTAAGGTTCTGCTTGCGAGCACAAACATATGCAAATCGGCCTACACCATACCTGTTCCTTAATAATCTCCTTTCAACATTTTTATTTTATTTTCTTCTACAAACTGCTCCCTTACAAGTTAAATTAGATTTGTCATTTATGGTAGGTTCCCACTGCCGATCAAACCACCCCGACCAAGCCCGATCAAGCTATTTTGGCCTGGTCGGGCTCGGTCGGCAAGGGCAATCGGGGTCGGTCTACCTTGATCGGTATCGATCTGGCTTCCTACACGACAATCTTTGGCATGTCAAAAAATATCGTGTAGGGGTCGAGAAGGCAAGCGATCGTACAACGAGCGTGTATTGGTCGAGTAGAGGTCGAGCTGATCGGGAATCGATCGTATAGAGGTCTAGTTTGATCGGGGTGGATTTTTTCCGCCGATCACTACCCGATCATCTCGATGTATACACAACTTCTACACGATTGGTTCCCGATCAACTCGATCAACAACTCAACCGCTTCACAATCGGAGCATGTCTGCCCTAAACAGTTACTCGACCAAACTCGCTCACTTCTCGACTGCTTCTCGATCACATCCCGAGCGCTTCTCGACCGCACTCGATCTTTCCGATCGCAACTCAACCAAGGACACAATTACGTGCTGATCTAATCACATTTTCTTCGTACCGGTATATTGATACTAGTTAAGTTAATCGCTTCTAGAATTGGTAGTAACATTTTTTTTTTTTGGGGGGGGGGGGTAGACAAAAAAAAATCCCCATCACCCCACTCTTACATGCAGGCCCCGTTGAACGTTTCTCGGCGGGGGTCAAGGGGTGGAGCCCCCAGAACCTCAGGGGGAATACGCATTTAATGATCGTCAGATGAGCTTATTTTTATACCTTATTTGTGACACTGGCAGGTCACGAATTGGGGTGGGGTCCATGGGGCGTAGCCCCCGGAAGCTCAGGGTTTAGGGGCCATAAATTACAGTCAGATGAGCTTATTTTGATACCTTATTTGTGACACTGGCAGGACATAAATTGGTGTTGGGTCCAGGGGGAGGAGCCCCCAGAAGCTCGGGGGTTTTATACCTTAAATTATCGTCAGATGAGCATATTTTTATACCTTATTTGTGACACTGGCAGGTCACGAATTGGCTTGGGTTCCTGGGGGCGGAGCTCCCAGAAGCTCAGGGGTTTTATACCTTAAATTATCGTCAGATGAGCATATTTTGATACCTTATTTGTGACACTGGCAGGCCACTAATTGGCGTCACGGGTTTTAAGCATTAAATTACCGTCAGATGAGCATCCAGGTGCCTGACATTGGGCCCTAGGTGAAATCCAGGGGGCAGAGTCCCCGGAAGCTTAGGGGTTTTAAGGCATTTAATCACGGTCAGATGATCTAATTTTTTTTTTTAGGGGGGGGGGGAGGGCCCCCGGAAATTGGAAAATTACGTCGTCAGATATTTCGTTCAGTGGCTTGGGGGGGGGGGAGGAAGACTTGTTTTGTTGCTTTCTTTAGCACACATTCTTTGTTTTTGTTGCCAGGGGGCCGGGCCCCCGGGCCCATCCCCCTCCCCTGGATCCGCCACTGCCCACAAATGTAACTGTTCGATTTACATCTCTTGAGTGTCTGTGATGAACTGAACGCTGATCAAAAATGAGTACTGTACCATCAGCTGACGATAATATTTTGTGCAACCACTCAATTCACGAGTCATCTTGGATCCCTGTTCGAACAGGTCGATCTGCTCGGGTCGAGATTGTGTAGAGATCGTGTGTACGTCTAGTTGGTCTAGTAGGGATCGCGTTGGGATTGTATGTAGATCGGAATGATCGAGAAGAGATCGAAGTTGTGGTCGACTATACGTCGTGCAGGAGTCGTGAATGGTCGAATGTGGGTCGTCAAAGGTCGAATAGCGGTCGGGAAGAGCTTGTGTTTAGGCATGAGGTCGGGATTGGTCGGGGAAAAATGGGTGATCGGGCTTGATTTGGCTCGGTCGGGTTGGTTTGATCGGCAGTGGGAACCTACCATTACACTACTTATTTGGGAAATCTCTACACTTAAGCGAATCTGATACATTTGACTACGACCCCGACCTTTCGGTGCAGGGCAAACAACACGACTCCTCTATCCGAATAAAATATAGATGCCAACGTACAATAAATTAATTTCTTTCTAAATATAGATAGAAAACTGAATGAGAAATTTAAGAGGAAGGGATTTTCACCTACATCATGTTCAGAGCAATCGGCATCACAACTGTATTACATCACTCTTCGTCATGTTTATACGACCTTCCCCAAAGAAAACAATACCGTCTGTCTCGGTTGCTGTCTAGAATGCTAGAAGGCACATCGTTATTATCAAACAAAGGGAAATGCTATTTTGAGGTGTGACTGTGCATTGATGTTACCTTTTTTATCGTAGCAGGCTGGCTACATTTTCTAGGTAAACAGTGACACGCTGTATACCTCTTCTTCCACACCCTGTTCTAATGGCAGATGTGGGATAAGGAAAATATATCAAACGCAGGTATTACCTCATTTGTTATGAAGTGCCTGACTTTGATCCAGCAAACCTACTTAGTTATTGTAAAACGATGATATTACTAAGCCATAAATGAATATTCAGTTTCTTGTTCCGCCATTAGTTTTTTTTGTGGGATTTTTCAATAGAAAAAAAAAACCAGTATATTTTCCCTAATTTCATATATTCAAACTCATTATATTTTTAGTACCATGAATGCAACTTGTAACCATGGTAGTACGTTGAGAGGTAAAGTACATGTATCAGTAGTTATAGTCGAGTTGTTGTTGTAGTAGTGGTAATGGTGGTAGTAATAAGTAGTAGAGTTGTAGGCCTAGTAGTAGCATCAGCAGCATCAGAAGTAGTATAAGTAGTATAAGTAGTAGTAGTAATACGCCATAACTAGGCGTTGTGGCGTGCGCCTGTAATCCAGCCGACAGTGGAAGTTACAAATTGATTCAGCCGAGGACGCGGGTTCGAAACTGAGTCACGTCTTTCGGCTGGTGACGTTTAAAGGTCGGTCCCCAGACGTAAATAATCATATCTGATTGATACATGTCTGTTAAAACCAAATACACACACACACACAGTAGTAGTAGTCGAGTAGTAGTCCACCGTTTCCAATAAAATTAGAATATTTTTCCCTTCCACTTTTCATGAAATGATTGTGACCATATGGTTTATTCTTGAAAAATAATAAATGAATACAAATGTATATCTCCTCATAATTTAATTTCTCAATCTCTTTTAGACTGATCAATACAGTTATTAATAAAACACAAAACTGTATTGATCAAGAATAAACCATATTCTCATAATCACTTCATGAGAAGAAGTAAGCAAAAAGAAGTATTCCAACTTTATGGAAATGGTATAGTTTGGGGGTGTGCTGGTGATGATGATGAGGGGAAATAGTTGCATTAGTGTGATAAAAGTTGCATTATCTGTACAAGTGATACTTAATCCCTGTGAAACAAATACAGATTACAGCCATCAATAATTAGTCACAATAATAAAGTACACTTATGGAAAGGATTTTCGAGGAATCGGACTCAATGCAATTTTATTACCCAATAGTAGGCCTATATAGTCCATTACGTAATACGAAACTTTCATGTTTGCACAAAGAACGTGTCACACAAGGCTATCAAAATTGCTTGGAGTTGGATTTTAGAAAGCCTTTGCGATCATGCAAAAGAAAAATTATTAAAATCAAATACAAATCACCTCACTAACCTTGTGACGATTGTCCTGAACACCCACGCCCCTCAATGCATCCATCGAAGCAACGGGCAGCAGCATCCCATCATCAGCATCTCATCTGCAATCTGCATGGATGAAGATGTCGGTCACCATAGCAACGGCTAGGCAGCATCATCCACGCATCATCGTTATCTCGTATCGGCAGAAGAAGCCATGGGTGTGACAAGACGCACACGGTCACATGCTGTGGGCTGATGATGACCCGCAGTAGAAATGGACATACATGCAAGGTTATTCCTTGTCAAATGGCGTTTAGTTACAGTACACATACGGTCCGTAGAGGAAAACACGAAGTCCATGATGATAACCGGGAACGCGATTTGTGTCCATTGCGTGATGTGAATGTCTTTTCGTTGAATGAAACGTGTTGACATAATTTCGTAGGAGGTTGGTTTAACAAGTTGAATATGAATCCGAATCATCAAGGAAGAGTCCAAACTTATGGGCTACTAGGGCGACTGTTCCATCCAACCAGTATTATTACTTCACTATTTCCAATTTATGTTAAGAGTTCATGTGTCCTGATATTCCAGAATGTAGGTAATTTCCTTTCAGAATGCAACATCCATTCGCTTTAATTCATAATATAGGGTTATTTTCATTTTATTCCGTATGGTAAAATGTTACTTCGGGTAAAAGTGTGAAACGGGAACACTTCCTAATTTACATGAAAATTTTCTTTGGCGTGATAATTTGCAGATACCATTACCGTTGGTGTCACATAGACTCCGTTAACAGGAGTTTTATCCATCCGTAGCCGAAATGGGTCTCTTTTACAAGTAGCTTATCATCATCACGTGATCATGTGATCAGCATGAACAGTTCTCTTCAAGTAGGACGGTTGGCAGACAAGTTGTCTGACAAAGCGAGCGATAATATAAAACGAAATAAAGGGAGACCATTCTGTTGTGCGACACATATGGATCCAAAGTACAGTCATTCATGCAAATAAGAATAAGTACCGATTCGAATGCACAGTCATAATGGCGGGTTACGGGCAGATTTAAAGGAACCGTGTTCTTGACGATTTCTCTAAATTCCTTTTGTGAGGAGTGCGAAATACAGAATGGGCAAGAAAACTGTGTCACGAACTCACGATTTTGTTGACTTCTTCGTATTGAAATATTTGTTAGCTCTTTTCATTAAGCGTGGGAAAATAATTTCTTGCTAAATACCGAATACAAAATGATCCAAGTGTAATACGGTCCGACGTAACGTATGTCAATTATTTTCTGCTGGATGGAATGGGGATTTAACTGTCGTGAGATGAAAACTTTGATCCCACTTTGTAATGAAATGTCGTGGTTATTTTGCAGACACAGTCGTAAAGAGATTGCGATGTGAAGAAAAAATATTCCTTTCGAAGCAAGGTTAATCCTCTTTCATTGCGTATACGTCCATAGGTGCACATCAGAATGGTTGAGTTAATAACGAACGATGCAATTCTCATAAGACCCTTAATTTATGTTCTCGATTAACGAATATTGTCGTCTGCTCCTGAAGTCCCGCGAAATTGGTTGAGTATGTATGTCTAATTACGAACTGCACGAGGAACAATCACAATCACCACGATATGTCGTTTACACTGGCAAATAAATCACTGCAAAAAACTTAACGTAATGGTCCAATGCAAGAACATGACGTGGTAAAGTTCAATGAGAGCTGAAGAAAGCGACATTAATATTTCTTCCACGTTTCATTCACGTTTCATTCGCGGTTCGTGCACACCCAAAACAAATGATCCTGGCGATGCATGAATGCCGTGGGATCCTCCGGGCTAGGTTTGACATTTCAGCCGGCATATTGCCGACATTAATTTTCCGGATCATCAAAATAGATTCCACACAGATGAATGTCTTCATATGTCAGCTGGTCCACCCAAGCTAACTATTAAACTTCACACTTTAGATGAGCATACAAGTTAAAAACAGATATCTGCTGTTATCAATATAACAAAACATCCTTCTTTTTTTCAAATAACAAAAGATCCTATAGGCACATAAGTACTCCTTGAAGGCATAACGGTCCATACCGAAGATACACGATGACGAAATGCTTATAGGGGCGAAGAACTTGTCAAACTTGCACAAAATACTGCGAATTCCTCAAGACTACAAATATGAATAAAATCAAAAGATAATGACTTGGTAATGGTTCGACTGCGAAGAAATATTTACAATCCTTTTAAGTGCAGATTTGTCTGTACAGTACCATATTTAAGTGAAAGACGCGAAAAACACAAGCGGTATCGGTGAAAGAATTCTGTTGATAAGTTCTTCAAAATACATTCAATTATAAAAACACAAATAAAAAACTATTCTTTTTTTTTTGTTCGGTCGAGCTTCAGACTTCAAGAGAAACAGCAAGATCATTTCATATAATTATGCCAGTCTGGTAAGAGTTCATCAGAAGATAAAACGTCGCAACAGCTTCCACATATCATCAGCGATAGTATTGTCCAAAATTGTGCAATATGATTTGATCCAATTTCAAGAACGATAAACTTCCACAATCAATGTATTATCACTGCTTCATACTGCTTCTTACAAGTTCACGGGAATTGAAAGTGATTTATCCATGCTTAAGACTACTCCATAGTACTGTATTCGAGAGGGCCATTAAACCGGTGTCCTCTCTAAACTCGGTCAAACGTGTTCACACTATCATTTGGAGCTTGGATGCATTTCTCTCTTTCTTTGGTAGAATACTTCGGGTTTGAGGTATACTGATTTTAAGCTAGAATAGCCACCATAATGCTCAATAGTAAGTCATTTCAGACGCCAGAGGAGTTCTTTAAAATAGTCCAGTTCTCGGAAACCACCACGGATGTGTTCACACAGTCATCTGCAATAACGCGACATTGCTCACGGCTCGTTCCACTTTCTCCATCTCGGCATCGAGGTCGACGGTCTCGACGGAGTCCATGGTTTCGAGGATCTCGGGGTTCTGGACCCATTCGATGGTGTCCTGATCGGTGTCGGGGACGATGAGGCACATGAAGGTCTTCCCCGTGTTCCCGTCGCGCGGGTAGATAGTCACGGGCGTGATGTGCTGGTTCTGCTCCACCCACCGGCACAATTTCTCGTAAACGACTGGGAACTGGTGCCGGAGACTAACCCCGCGGTGACGCAACTGACGTTGAATATGCACGAAGCACACCTGCCTAGCCTTCATGTCCAGCCCCCCTTCCGACGTCACACCGGGTGGGGCAGTCAAGATCAGCGTCTCGCGATCAACTCCGGGGCCGCTGACCCCTCGCCCGACTCCCTCGTACAGGCGAACTTTGGCACATTTTCGGAGGATGAGGTCCGGTCTCCTTGGCAACGGCTTTGTGGGCGAGTCCTGGCTGGCCACAATGGACACGTTAAGAACAAACTTGACCTCTGGATCGTATTGGTAGCAGGTCTGCTGGAGTGAGTTGAAACGACCTTCCCCGCATTCTTCCACCTCGCGAGCTGACAAAAAAACAGGCGCTGTGCTCAACTGGTCAAGGCCTTTGGTGATGTACCTGACGGCATATAAACAAATCGAACTGGTATGAGAAAATTTGTTTTCACTTGGTATGAAACAGTGACCCAAATACCCAACAGTGTTATTATTCAGCCTTGCTGTCAAAATAGGTTCTCAGAAATATTCGGCACACCTTTATTTCAATCAGAATCAGATATTGTGCCAAGATTATGATGTTCAATTTGTTTCAGCCCATAATATACTCATCTCCCATTTACTATCTTTCTGCCGCCCATCTTCTCTACCCCCCCCCCCCCCCTCTCTTACTTCAAACTCTCTCTCTCTCTCTCCTCCACCCTCTCTCTCTCTCCCTATCTCACCATCTCTCAGTCTCTAACTCTATCTATCTTTCCTTCTCTCTCTTTTTCTATCTCTTCCTTTTCCTTCACATTTCCACCTCTTCCTTTTCCTTCACATTTCCACCTCTTCATTTTCCTTCACATTTCCACCTCTCCCTTTCTCCAGCCCCAACTTGTCTTTATCTCACTCTAATTACCTCTGACCTTAATATCTTCTACTAGTATCCCTCGACTCGCTCTAGGGTGTGTCCATTATTACGAAACTCAAGCAATAGTCGTTTCCCCTACTTTAATAACATGCGGGAAACAATGATAACCATTGCAACACTCACCTATACGCCTCTTCCACACTCGAGAAAGCGAGCAGAACCGCGCCCCTCCCGTGAGCAAAGTAGCCATTCCTGGCGATCTTGGACAACCCCTCCTGTAAGGTCTCGTTGTACCGACTGTGGTAAATGACATGTTTGCAGAGACTGTTGACGCGTCCGTAGAGGCACTTCTTCTTGTGGCGACCCCAGTGGGCCTTGCGGCAGTCCCGTGAACAGTAGTAGGTGTAGCAGTTGTGGCAGGTCTTGTAGGTCTTCCGGGCTTCCCGAAGCTCCCTGATCTTGCTGCATCTCTTGTAGCTGCACTTCACCATTATTACCTACGCAAGAAGGAAAGAACGTAATGAAATCACAGAGCCATTGTAAAAACTGAAAAGGCACAATTTTTCTCAAAATGCCAACTTTATTGTAAAGTTAGAACTCTTTAATATTGTGTTATTCAAAGGCATACATGGTTGTTAAATACTTTAATCATGTCAAAGCAGTATAGATGAAGTTAGTTGTTTGAGTAGTAACAAAGACTGACGGCTTATAACAAAAGGTAAATGTACTGAATATAGATGTTTGGAGCCAGAAGGGCGTTTACTCAAATACTTTTAACACAAAACCAACGGACTACATTAATTTGTTCTTTTCTTGAAAACAAACAAACAAACGGACATGTATGATGATGATGTACACATGTACGGACACCTTTAAAATATTCCCCCACATCACACGTTCTCAAAGTCTTTTTTAAGTCAGCGATAATGTAATGTCATTATTTCATTACCCTGTTGATTATTGTATTTTCCATAGATATCAAGTTTGGATAATGTTCTCACATTTCAATATGAGATGCACGAGGCTAATGAAGTGTATTTAAACGTGTAAGCGTACTTGGAATTGTTCTATTATCATCGTTATAATTTAAAAATAGTACATTCTGAAGTTACAAAAGTAATGATATTTGTCACATTTTTCTGTTGATACACAGACATTCATATCAGAGATAGAGTAAAGATCCTGCGATCATATTTTCACTCTCGAACAGCTGAGCATGTAACCTTTGACATGAGGAATCAATGGCGGATCCCAGGGAGGGATTCAGGAGCAACCCAGCCCCTCAAACTTTTCGGACAAAAGTCTGTAACCCCGCCCCGCCCCCCCCCCCCCCCAATTTCAGGGTATATATCTAGTCAACTACTTATAATCATTAACGTGACACATAGGTATATTAAATTTGGCGCTTCGAAGTTTTGGGCACTCGTCAACCCCCCCCCCCCCCCCCTATCACAACAACCTCTACTGACCACCCCCATCCCCCCCCCCTCCTCACCCCTCCACTACCTATATTACGAAACCTTTGATCCGCCACTGGTTAAGAATAACAACATAAATGACAGACGGCTATAATTGTTGAAATGAAACTCGATGCAGATGAAAATGAATACATGTATTAGAATAGTGCAGTCAACTGGAAAACAATTTCAGACAACATATCGATTTGAAGACTGTAGATCTTTTACACAAAATAATTACAGTAGGCCAGACATGCATGCCCACAAAGTTGCAGAAAGATAAGACGAAATATATGATGAAAGATGTGTAGTTTTCTTCGTAGTACATGAAGTAAAAAGTACAGGAAAACACTATCATCGACAACTAGAGTCTTTACATTAATTTAATAATGAGACAATTTGAGGATGCAAGAAATGGGCAAATAAGTCACTAAACACTATAGATTTTGAGATAGAAAATTGAATAATTTTCACGATTACCACAAAAATATGAAACATAAAGACCATAATGATATTGTAATCACATTGAGATAAAAAGAGAAGACGGTAATTGAAAGAAAGTAGGAGAAACGAAGAGTTGCTTTTACTCTCGTCATGAAAAACTGTGCAAAGACATTAAACCAAAGAGTATTATAATAAGTATGTGCATGTAATTTGTGTGGAAACAGTAACAAATATGATTTTTTAAAACGTTAAAACGTGGTCAGTGGTTATTGTATGAACTTGAAAAAGCACTTTTAATGCATGAAGTGTCTGAGGTGTTATTAATGTATTGAGGCCCCTGCCCAAAAAACTACATGTATGACTGTCAATGGGTCCAACAATATGGTATGAATAAAGAATACGAAAATTATGATGCTAAAATATTTGTATCAGAACCCCGCACTCAAGTGTGACTAAATTATTCATCTACCGATTTGTCATATGTCAAATTTATCTACTTTATGTATATAAATGAATTATGGGAAGGCACTGTGTATAGTGTGTGCTATAAATAACTCATTACACAATGGAACTGAACACGCCTATATAAATATGTAATGATTCGTGTTTTGTACCCAACCTCACCCCCTCACAGTGTAGCTTTGAAAAGACCATGCATGTATTGGTGTGTGGAGGCCCTGGCGCGTAATATACAATGAAAAATGTAGGTTGAGAACAAAAGAAGACATGTAAATAGGAACACTTCTAGACGCTATACAGACGCTGTGAATAATGATGAGAAACTGTAATATGTATGCCTCCTTGGAAGCAGCATGGACGAATGCGTGTATACATGTAGACAGTTGACTAATGACATCTCCCTGCTATTAGATGTACATGTATATATGTACAGAGAGAGGGAGCATACCCAAGTTTACGATACAGAGTGTAAAGAGTATATTATGTTTATTATATATATATATAAATACATATATAGTTCAAATCATGTAACCATGTAGAATGTATAAAGTGACCAATTTTACTTGTGCAAAAGTGTACAGAGTATATATATATATATATATATAAAATGAAGAATAAAGAATTGTCATCGACGTGGAAGGGGGAGGCCCCCGAAATTTTGAAAATTAAATTAAAAAGTTGGCATAAAATACATTTCTCTCTCTCTCTCTATCTCTATTTAAAACCTACGTTATACAACTATAACGAAGAATATGTGACATGGGTGTAATGTAGATAGATGAATGAAAGTGAATAAACGTGAATGAAAGATGTTCATATAAAATTAATGTACAGATAGAGAGAGAGAGAGAGATAGCATCATGCACAATTTGTCATGTAGACTGACCAATTTTACTTTCAGAACTGTAAAGAGAGCACAACCAAGACAACATAAAGACTACATGTAAATGACACGAGTTATTTGAAAGAGAGAATTGCAATCAAGTGAACCATGTAGAAAAAAAAATCCAGAAAAAACAACGAGAGAAAGACGGAGTGATAAAGATATCGTCTACTGTGAACTAGAAGGACGTTTCATGTAACTCAATGTAAATTTGGTGAAAAAAAATCCTTCTAGATTTCAGCAGACGACAACCGACTTGTTTATGACTGAAGACAAATATTTGACTATGACATCACGTACAGCGAAGGCACCGTTGCCATGGTAACTTACTCGACCTCGGAAGAACTAAGATTATTGACATCCTAGGAAAGGTCACGTGGCATGTGTGGATAATGTAATAAACATGGAATAATGTGATTGGTTTTTACTTTTGACTGTTGTAATGTAAGACATGTCATACAACTGTTTGTTAAAATTATGTACATACATGTACCTGTACCAGATTTAAATATGCAAAGAAACGTAACGACTGTCTACATGTACATGTAGCGTGCATATATATATATGTACAAAACTGCAATGTCTGTTCAGGGTAAACAAATTCGATCATTCCCCGACTTGAATGTTTTCTGACTAATCTTAAACAATTAACCTATCATGGCCATGTTCTTGGAGACACGGAGTTAGGAAGGTATTTTGAGATGAGTCATGATTTGAAGACTAGAAAAGAATACACCTCCGCAAAATATGTTGGGTCTTTTCCCATGGAATTAGGAGGTATATTCAAATACAAAATAGCTGCTGTATATCATAATATTCAATGTACAGCAGTAGAGTACACTGAACACATCATAGAGTATCTGTGCAATACGCCTACTCAAGTGCTATGCCCTTCTTCTATACCTCTCTTTACACAATACACCTGCAGTTATATCTGCGTGCATATTTAACGAATGATGAATCTCGATACAAACACGGTTATACTGCTAAAACTCAAGGCGGAATATTATACACCACGAGTAATATTATTAGTCATCATAAATCTGCATTTTCATTACAATGCCTTTCATTTGTATACCCCTCTATACACAATACACCTGCAGTTATCTGCGTGCATATTTGACGAATGATGAATCTCGCTAAAAAACACGGATATATAAAACTCATGGCGGAATATTATATACCACGAGTAATATTATTAGTCATTAAAAATCTGCATTTCCATTACAATGCAAATCAATTCTAGGATTGGCGCTTTTTCGTAAGTAATGCTGCTGGTATTAACAAAGGCTGTAATGAATTTACATGTAAAATATATATATTTCACCATTATATTTTCTTATGATGTATATATAATAATAAATATGTACATCTTTTTATATTTTACACTGTATATTTCACATTGTCATTGTTATTTTTGAAAAGAATAAAATTGCACACAGAAAATTAAGCAACAAGTGAGTACATGTACCATGGTATTCCGGGCATTCTAATAATCATATACATGTAAAGGTCTACTACTGGAAACAAGTAACTAACCCTCGCTCTGATAATACTTTATACATACAAAATCCTTGTCAACCATGTAATCAGGCTTTTTTTTTTAATCAAACATGTACATGTACACGAAGTTAGGAATTCAACATGAATATATTGCATTGATTTGTTTATTTACGGAGCGCATAATTCTTATGCATATTTGCATTGGCAAAATTAACACATATGGCCTTCCCAGTAAAATCTGTACTAGTCCAGCATGTTTGTTGTTAGCTTTGTCCTACGAACCACAAACAGAATTTTCTCCCAGACTGAGTGTTAACAATAGCTTTGCTTAATCGCATTTGAATCTAAAGAAGGAAATTAGATTTAATGCTGGCGGGGGAGCATACCCGACAGTTAACTGCATTTCGGTAGCTATAGCTTTGTACGTGATGTATGAGCAGGGAGTTGGAATGAATATATAAGAGTACACCGTAAAATATATAGTATAGGTCCATGGTATACATGTATATTCGAGGCATTTGCTTGGTATAATACACACTAGATACCATGATACAGTCATGTATGGTTACTGTTGTAGTTGTATTTTCTTAGTTCACGAAAGGGTCAACTAAATAATTCATACCCCTTGTAAATTTGATGTTTTTGTGCATCTATTAACTCAAGAATGAAAGGTAGACTACATGTTGTTGAAGTAGGGCCTTTGTTGAATACTTTTAGATGTAAGCTTTAATATGTCACATTCTCAAAGAACATAAATCGGACAAATCAATTTCGCTTACTTGATAAATTACGAAACTCGGCAAGGGTATGAATAATTTAGTTGTTAACTGTATGTGTAATGGTTATTAGGGAATCTTTTACGAGTACACATATATTTCCTATTCCACGTATCAATTTGTATATCCCCTGCTTAGCTGATTAAATTGTCCTACGGCTACAATAACAGTATTCAATCAATATGATAATGTAATGTGATACGTATGGGTACTCCAAACATATGTCTAACTCTCTACGATGGGTGTATTATCACGGGTAGTCTTTAAAAAATTTAAATGACTTGAAATTTGAATTTGGTAGATCGATGAAAAAATCAGTAATAAAATTAGATTATACTCAGTAGTACATGTATGTTGTATTTGTTTCAGTAGTTTTAGCACTTTTTTCATGTGATTGAATCTCCGTTCGCTTTCATAGTTTATCTGCCTTTGCCAATATAAAATGGAATTGTGTAAGCAGTAAGCACATGTATATCGAAATCAACGTTCTTTATATGATACTGTCTACATTTGTAATATCGAATGATTAAGAAGAAAATTATATCTATACTGCTAGAAAAAAAGGAAATCTGGGCCCCGTTGCATAAAACTTACCATTGAGGGTAACTTTGTCATCAATGGCAACTACCATGGTAACAGGGCTCAACAGCCAATCAAAGTCAAGTTTTGTGAAACGGGGCCCTAATTCAGGCATTTTGATAGCACGAACAAATTCAAGACATGTTAGTGTGTCAAATAAACATTATTTCCACAATCGGCCTTGGAATATAATAGAAAACGTAAGTAGCACATGTAGTAAAATACATGATAGAACATTTTGTGGATATTATACTGTGAGTAAATGGTAATGATGTACATTTTACACAAATTGTTAAATATTACATGAAAGTGTTAAGAACATTCATGACGGGCAATCAAGGGATTGTTGTTATAAGACAGACGGATTATGAGAGACAACAAAAATAGAAGAGTATATATATATAAAAATGATCAGAAATGTAGAATGAACTCTATATAGATGATGAATCAATGAAGTAGAATAAATAGATTTGTAGGAATTGTATGTACAACAAAGTTTGGTCACTTTGGTGTAAATAATTCACTGTAATTTAAGGAAATATGTAGTAAATTGGGGTAACACTCTCTAACGATTATTTGATGTAACACCTTACTGGAAAATAATAAATGCAGACACATTTATCAAATATCATGTAAAGTTTTCTTGGAAATTTGAAAGATGTCTGCATTATGATTTTATCTCATTGTCTGCATGGCATGGTAAAAGACATCGTAATGTAAACCATTAATAAAAGAAAGGAGAAATAATTGAAATATAGACTTACCTCTTCCGATATGTCTGATAGTCCTCCTCGACTCCTGGTTATATTCCTAGCCTCATCATCCTGCCCGTCGTTGATCACGATGGACTTCAGTATCCTCTTTCCTCCTGATGTCACCTTCTGACTCGCAACCTTCCTCTCCCTCGCCTCGACGTCGTCCTGCGAGATCACCGTCTCCAACGAGCTGTCGCTCTCACTCACCGACTGGTCCGACGTGGTCGTCATCGACATCGAAGAGGCGTCCATGTATGAGGAATACTCCGTGAATGAATTACTGGGAGAACGACTGGTGGATAGGCCTAGAAGACTATCCACTATCTCTTCCATGGTCACTGATGGAGGTTGGACGCCGCCTGAGTATCGGGCGTCGTCCAGGTTTTGGAAGCTCGACGACATCGCACGTTGATCCCATGAAGCGCTGCAGGTAACATCGTCTTGGGCAGCGCTGGTGTCGGTGACGGTGATATGGGGCTGGTTGACGAGTGAGGCGGTGATTTGGGGATTCGAACTCCTGATCATCGTCGAGGGCGATGAAGATCCAGCGAAATAGCGTTGATCGTGATTCGTTGGCGAGTGCAAGAGGGGCATATCTCGACTTGAATACTGCGACGCTTGGTTCCATTCATTATTGTTATTACCATTATTATTATAGTAAGTGTCAGTGTTCATATTTCTAGGTAATGTAGCCTCATCGTCTCCATGGTAACCAGAGTATTCATATGGTTGACGACGGGAGTGGTCAATGTCGACTTCTCTTTGATGATGGTAATCAGTAGGGGAACTAGCTGAACTTGAAGAGGTAGCTGGGTGTGAGGAGCTATCTCTTATGTAAACTTCAGGTGGTGGAGGGGGTGGAAGGGGAGAGCTGTCTCGGCTGTTGTAGTATCCTTCTGGTGGGGGAGGGGGTGGAAGGGGCGAGCTTGAGGTGGCTGAACTGTAGTATTCTTGTGGCGGTGGTGGTGGTGGTGGTGGTGGTGGAGATGGAAGCGGTGGGGCCACACATGCCTCTTGTTGTTGGGAGCTCACTGCTGAGATGTAAAACATAGCCGATCCACCGATTCGCTCATCCTGATTCACTGCATACTCATAAGGATCTTCCTCATCACCCACGGATCTACTCCTCTCTCTCTTTGCTTCTTCTCTATCACCATGAACTGGGAGAATGTACTCCTCCTGGTTCCCTCCAACCAAATCCTCCGCGGAATGAATATCTTCATCAGGAGAAGCTCGCCTATAAAGGGCTGGGTTCATTGGCAGGGCAAACTCACTAGTCCTCACATCTTTATGAATTTCGTCACCGATGCTGAAAGACAAGTCATGTCGGAGGGGGGCACTAAAAGACGACGTAATCGGCTGGAATCCTGGCGTCGGCTCTGTTGAATCGATGGGCAGTTCAGAAAATGACCAAGACGAGTGCACTGGGACGGATGGGGAGACACTGGGTGCCGGAGAAAACCCAGTCCGAAGTCGGGCCTCTCGCGTGAACGACATCCTTGTCGAGCTCGTGGGTTGAGAAAAGAAACGATGTCCAGTTGGAGTAGGAGGTCCACTCATAATCTGACGGGGTTTGTGATTACGATATGCGGGGAGACTTCGAATATCTCCGCTCATAATCTGCTTGAAATGCGATGATTTTCGATACCAAGTGGGCAGTTCCATGCGCTTCAGAGTTTCCCTCATACGAGCGAGTTGCTTTGCAATCACACCACCTGAGCTTTCACGCCAGTCAGACTGAGACTGCGTAGCATCCGCATCGTACTCGAGATTTGGTCCCGGAGTAAGAGAGCGTTTACCCTTTCGTCTTGCTACCTCAAACGGTACAGTGAGTTCAGTTGTAATACTGTCGGTATCAGAATCATGAGCTGATGCAGAATGTCTCGGATCAGTACTTCTATTTGTAGCTTCCTCCCATGGTTGTATAACTTTATGATCTTTTATATTTTCGGCTGCATACTCGTCACCCGACTCCACTTGAGAACTTGGTTGTTTATTCGAATTATCACCAGATCTGCCCGCTATAATATCCGCAATGACATCAAGATTGTCCTTGGCGCTCACAGAAAGCCGCAATTTAGGAATAGGAGCTAAACGGGGGGCTCTTTTTACTGAAATCGGTTGTTCTGCTGTGCAAACTGACTCTTGTTTATTTTTCTCTTCAATGAATACCTTGGGAGGCAAGTCCTTTTTGTCGGATTGTTTTGCAAACTGATCATCTCTTTGTCTCGGTCGAATAGTTTGCTCGCTGATTATTTCCTCGGTCCGCTCTGTCTCGGTGACGACAAGTACTCTTTCTGACCTCCAGTCTGCCAGCGAAGTTTCCATAAACACGTCGTCGGTATCCCCGGCCGACCATCGGCGATCTCGAGCGCCCAAATCGACTGGAGTTTTCCCAATAGCCTCCTTTTCAGACAAAGGCTTATCTCTCGCATGTTGATTCTGCCCTTGTTTGACAGCGTCATTATCAGGCGGGCAAGGTTCGCTGACGATTAGCTTCGGAACAGCGTCACTTGGAGACGGAGCATGCGTAGTAGAAGCTGAAGTGGTGGAGCTAGGTATTTTAGAATCAGAGGGTGACGAATCCATCAGCTGGGTATTCGCATCACGTGATGAAACCTTTGATGGATACTTCCATGAGCTTGGTTTAGGTGGCACAGGCGGGGGACCAACTCTACCTGAAGGTTTTTGAGATTTTGGTTTGGCTGGTGAGACCTCGCCACTCTTGGACCTCTGGGTCACAAACTGCTGGTAAGAATTCATGAAATCGATAGGATCGGGAGAGGGATCACGTCCCGAAGATGACGATGGTGGCGATGTCGCTTCCTGTCTATCATTCTCGCCGACATCGTCCAAGAGTTCGTCATCGCTTTGAACAATCTTAGCTTTCTTAACAAAGCTCTGCTCCCTCTTCAATGGAGAAACGACTGTAATTTCATCTTCGTCCTCCTTATCGTCGTCATCTTCGTTGTCCTCGTCATCATCCTCATCCTCGTCACTTTCCTCCTCACTACTGGAAGAATCTTCATTCTCAGACGAGCTGAATTGGTTTTCCCTTACATCATCCTCATTAGGTATATTGGGTTCAGAGTCCAAGTTTGCTTTGAGATTAGGCTCTGGTGTTTGTATTGGCATACTCGTATCGATGATTGGCCTATCTTCAAGACTCTGAAACAAGCTGATATTTTTCTTCACCGGTTCAAAACGCTCTGCAACCACTTCTCCTTGTTGTGTCACTTCAGGGCTTTGAGATGTCGTAGACGTGTACTCTTGTTTCGTCCAATCAAAGAGCGGCTCATTGTCAAATGTGTATGATGATCTTTCTCTGTCGGGAACAAAATTCTGTGACTGGTTTTGATGATATGGCATTGCCCGTTGCCCAAAATCTTTGGATTGGTTTTGATGGTATGGCGTAGCTTGTTGCTCTAAATTATGGGTGGGGTCTCGAGGAAACGGCGTCGTTTGTTGCTCAAAGTTTTGAGATTGGCTTTGATGATGCTCAACATTTGGGGTGTGGTCCTGATCATATGGCGTTGCTCGTTGCTCGAAACCTTTGGATTGGTCTTGGTAATATGGCGTCTCTTGTCGCTCAACATTTTGGGTTGGGTCTTGATAATACGGCGTTTCCTGTTGCTCAAAATGTTGGTTTGGGTCTTGATAATACGGCGTTGCTTCATGCTCAAAATGTTGGGGCTCGTCGTGATAGTATGATGTCTCTTGTCGCGGAATATTCTGCAATTGGCCTTGATACGGCGCTGCCTGATACTGGAAATGTTGGGGCTTGTCTTGATAGTATGTTGTCACTTGTTGCGGAATATTCTGCGACTGGCCTTGATATGGAGCTGCTTCACTTGCTTGTTTCTCAAAATCTTTGGACTGGTCTTGGTAATATGGTATCTCTTGTTGCTGACTATTCTGAGACTGGCCTTGATTATACGGCTGCGCTTGATGATCATATCCATATCCATTGTGAGAAGAGGACTGATATTGAGGATTAACATCTTCATTTTCCCCACGTGATTCACTAACCGGTTGGCAATCAACGACTTTAACCGGTTCGTTGTCGACGGATGACACGGGTTCTGACACCGGTTCTGACACCTGCTCCGATTCAAAGCCGGATTCTGGTTCAGCATTATACTCAGGTTCTGGCAGGGGTTCATGTTCATGCTCATCGTGTTTGTATACAAGGGGAGCAGGCTTTGTTTGATGTCCCCATAGTCCGATCACAAAAGCCCCTCCAGCAGTCCTTGTAACAACTGGAGCGTTTTCATCCTCCGTAGCAGTATTATCCTCTTCACTTTCTACCTCATTTTCTTCTCTTTCGATGTAGCTGTCTTTTGTTAGCTCATAAAAAGGATCTTCCTTCTGTCTCGTTTCCTCTTCACTTGGATCATCAGCAGCAAATTGCTTTGTATCAACAATTTCAGGTTGCATGCGAGGTACAGAATTTTCTCCAGGCATTTCACTTGGAATATCGGCTTTAGGAACGTAATTCCTTGTTGATGGCAGCTCCAGCAAATATTCTTTCTCAAAGTGATAAGGGATGTCCGTTTCTTTGGATTGCTTGTTAGAGATGACGGTTTCGTCGCTACTCCTTACATCATCACTAGTAAACTCAGATCGATCATGGTCACTAGGGTATTGCCCCCACATCCTGGGCTCCTGCTCAAGTTCAACGATCTCGACCATTTTGCTGTCACTGGGCCCTCTCCTATCAAACCCGTTGTTCCATTCGTTTGGCTGGCCATGATGATAATCTTCTAATGTAAATGTTCTATGAGCAGGTTCTACTTCTTCACGTTCAGGATTATACCTGTCATCAATTAGGGTTTCCTTCTTTGCATGGACACCCGCTGCGAAGCCATCCCCACCTGGCCAGGCTGCACCAGTCGACGTTGATTCGGACGATGATGTGGGTGTGTTGCTATTGTTATACAACTGTCTGTCGCCTACCGATGGTCTAGGTTTTTCATGTTGAGAGGAAAAGCTTAGATCTTTGAGTTGAGCTTCATAGACAGGTGTACCAATGTAAGGCATCTCAGCGACTTGCACTGCAGGGCTGACACCGGCTCTGCTACCATCTTCAGGCTCCAGGGTGATGTCACTGCTCACGTCTTCGAAGGATGATGAATTACTTGGGACATACACACGCACCGCATCTCCTCGATAGGGTTGGATTGAAGAATATGCAGGCATCACGTGTATGGTTTCATTATCCTCATCCTCATTTTCTAAAGTCCTTTCTGTTTCAACATCTTCATCATCACTTTCGCTGCTTTCATCATCATCATCGTCGTCGTCGCTGTCGTAATGTTGGTCGGTAAGACTCCTCTGGTAATCATCACCATCACTGGTATATGACAATGTCCCAGTAACTGTGCTATGTTCTCTGGAGTAGCCTGCTTCGGATTCCTCTGGAATGGTTTCGAGTGTCGGATAAACCGGCAGTTCATCATCTTCTCTGTAATAACTGACATCTACAGGTTCGGGCATAGCTTGCATCAGCATCACTTCAGGAGGCAGAGGAAACTCGTTATTATCCATAGGCGCCTCCACAGGTTCATCCTCGTCAGAATATGATGCAGATTCACTGGCATTGTGTGTTTGTGTCTGTGTCTGTGACTGCATTTCGTGGTCTGGTGGAGAATAATTGCGTACTTCATGAGGAGGTTGATGGTACTCCTTCTCCTCATTCACTTCATAAGTTGGTGAACTGTAATCGTATATAGGGTTATCCGGTTCTGCTGGTTCAGCATCAAAATGAACCCTTGGTCGGGCCATTCCCATGTCAACAAATTTAGTCGTCACCCCTCCAAACTCTAATGATTGAACCTCACGCGGTAAATCAGCGGTCTGGCATTCTGCAGATTCTGTTTCAACTTTACGAGGCTCGGGAGTCGGTTCAATATCCATAGCATGGGTCAGATCGTCGGTTTGTATTTCAATTTCCATGGTTTGAATTTCTTTTTTTACAGGTTCAGCTTCGGTTTGCATGGTTTGAATTTCGGTTTCTACAGTCTGGATTTCGGTTTGCATTGTCTGGGGTGGCGGAGAACCGACAGCGGCATCAGATGGACTAGGATCACGTAGCTCTTCATTTGATGTCTGAATCGAAATAGAGTTTGGTTTTGGTTCCAATGACGTTTCATACATGATAAGATCAAGATCAACTTGAGAGCTGAAATCGTGGTTCGGGCGAGTTTGAACCCCCGTTGACATCATCTCGGCTGGGAAGTCTTCATACGTGATTTGGACCGCCAAATTCGATTCGGATTTTGTCCGACTTGTCTGAGCTGTGGACGAGGACAACGGGGGCGGAGATAGTTCTGTCCTTGGGGAAGGTTGAAAGCTTTGGGCAGGTTGCAAGCTTTGGGCAGGTTGAAAGCTTGGAGTAGGTTGGGCGCTCTTGAAAGAAAGATCAGATTCAGATTTCGACTGTGCAACCGTGCGGCAAGTATTGGAATGATAAAAGACTCTGCCTGGCAACGAGTGTTTAGTGAATGCATCAGCGCTGACTTTGGGTTTATTTCCGGCTTCTCTTCCGGAAAGGTTCAAGTCTGATCTTGTGTAAGACACTGCTGGTGACATGGCGGGCGGGTAACGGATTATTTGAAAGGATGGCTGGGCGAGGGGCAAGGGCTCATCATCTTCATCTTCTGAGGATGGCGTTCGGTTAGCTCCCCTTCGTGTAGAGTCATCATCCATTTCCGGATCACTCGACTCAGATTCGGTTTCATTCGGTTCGGTGTCGGGTTCTGCAGAGAAAACCGTCTCCTTGCCGGTTATATATCCCCTACTGGTAACCGGCGCCCTAGCTTGCTGATCATCTACATGTATCACAATATTGGTGTTTTCATCACGCTTTCGTCTCCCACTTCTCACTCGAGGCTCTTTATCCAAAGCGATGATGGAAAGCATGCTATTATCATCGTCGGAATCACGGAAGAAGTTATCATCATCATCACTCTGTAGTATAACCGATTGCTCAGCCAAGCTATTAGCGCTCACCCTCCCCGTCAGAGAGAAGTATGCATGCTGAGGCGGAGGTCTATGGCTCTCATCCCTAGGGGCTTGATGTTGAAGTTCTGGTTGCTGTTCTTGCAACACATGTGGAGGTTGATGCTGCTGCCTTTGTTGATTTTGTTGTGTCTGCTGTTGTTGCTGTGGATCTTCATAGCCCTCTGTTAACTGGGTCTGTATGCGCCTTCTCACATCTGGTGCAGAGGTGATTTGAAAAGTGTCTACTCCTGGCGTTGTTCTTTCGACTCTTGGCTGTTGCTCTTCATGCCTTCTCGGTTCAGGCTCTCGTCTGGCGGGCTGAGGCTCTGGCCTTGCCGGTTCAGACTGGGGTTCTGCGCCCAGAGTAGTTTCCTTCAATCCTTTCCGAGGCTTTGGCTTAGGCTGGGGTTGTATGTTTTCTGCTCCTTGTAATTGGATGTTCCCTTCATTTGCTAGCCTCTGAGCTCTCCGCCCTTTAATCTTTTTCTGTTTCACTTCAGTGGCTACTTTCGCTGATTCCTGTCTGACGAATTTCATGTCACGTTCACGTTCTAGTTCCTCACCAGGCTCCCAATAAAAACAAGTTTCTTTCATTTTGGTGGGAGGCGGATTGTAGCCACTGTCACTGCTTTTGGAGGAAGCTGAAACGTCCTGGTCAGACTTGTTGTCGATGCCAAGAGAAGTACGTTTTGCTGGAATTGGCGGTTGCAGCAACTTTTGAAACAGGTCTTTTTGTGTCGGAACAACCTCTTTCTCCCTTTGCTGTGACTGGTAAATGGGTGGAGTTTGCCTACCAGAGGCCATATTTGGCAAACTATTTGTTTTAGATTCGTATACACCTTGGTTTTGAGGACCTGGCAGAGGAGCAACTTGTTGCTGCATTTGATGTTGCTGCTGCATCATCCTATCTTGTTGAGTCTGTCGGGGTAAAGAATGTTGCTTCACCTCCTGTTGTTGGTGAGGATATTGTTGCTGCTGTTGGTGACGGTTCGGTTGATGTTTCTGCTGTTGATGGTTATGTTGTGGGTGTTGTTGATGTTGTTGCTGATGTTGTTGCTGATGTGGTTGCTGTCGTTGATGGTGCTGGGGTTGTTGCTGCCTCTGTTGTTGTGGCTGATGGGGAGCAACTTGGGGTTGTGACCTGCCTGGGTGATGAACTCTGACATCTCCCACAGCATAGTGTGACTCAAGTTGTGGTGGCACATGTTTTTTCTCAGGGTGACTTTGAACCCTTCTCCTTACCCCTCTAGGATCTCGATCAGGCAAAGGAGGGGGCACAGTGTCACCGCTCATTAATCTGGAATGTTGCTTCGGATGTTGTATGTGTGGAGGGTGCCGAGAGTGTTGTTGCTGCTGACGACTCTGTGGAACCCCTCTGCTTGGTGCTTGTTGTGGATGTTGTGGGTGGTCTTGTTGCCTCTGTTTATTATCCCTTTGGGGTTGCTGAGGGGCTGCTAAAACATTCTGTCTCATTTCCCGCGGAATAGTTCCTTCCCGAGGAAGAGTTCCTCCTCGAGGAAGAGTTCCTTCTCGGGAAAGGGTTGAGGGATGAATTCCTCTTGGATCTTCCTTTGGATTTTGCCTCTGGTGAGGAATTTGACGATGCCGTACTCGAGGGTGGGCTTCATTCTGACTATGCAGCGTTGACGTCGATGAAATTGAATGTCTACTTGCGGCATCATTCATTCCAGGAGGGAACACCAGAGGGGCTCCTCCTTGCCCCCCTCCTTGCCCCCCTGGCAGGGCGTTCCTCTCATGGCGGAGATTGAAAATCAACTGCTGCTCCTCGGGTGTTAAACCCTGCACTGAAGGTGCCTGTATTGACATCGTAGATGCTAAGCTTTGTTGAGACACGGCTGGGGAGGGGCCACGACGCACCCCTGGCGAGTGAGGGGGGTGCAACCCTCCCCCATTTAGCTGACCCCCTGGGTGGTGCATATCAGCTTGCCCAACATATTTCCTCGGATGTTTATAATGCGACTCATTATCTTCCATTCCATTCCTATTAGGATGTTTAATCCCATGTTGTATTTCAGAATAATGGATAGGTGAGGGATATCTCCCTTCAACTTCAGTAGTGTTATTACTATTACCTCTCCTAAGCGTTCCTCCTCGACCAACATTAGCATAAATGGGTTGCATACCAACATTTCCATGATCACGCATAAAATTACCATTGTCTTCAAAGGGACCGTAAAATAATTTATCAATCCTTTCCAGTGATTGTTTTGAACCTTGTCTACTTTGGTCTGCTTTTATGTTTTTCAGGATACTTTTAGGCACAGGAGCGTTAGGATCATCTTCTACCACGGCAATTTTAACCGCTTTTTTATTCTTCTTCGTATCCTTACCGTCTCTCCTTCTCGCATCAGCTTCGTCATGTTTTCTCTGCGCCCCAACTGAGCGAACAATCACCACCCTTTTCTGGGGCTTCGGCCCGAAGAACGACGACATTTCGCTGGCACTGCTAGCACTGTTAATTTCCAAACTTGTATCACAAACAATATCACCATCCGCTTCACTTAAAACATCCTCCTCCTTCTGATCGCTAGAAAGATTTCCAATATATCCATATGGATCCGAGTCAGGCGTTGTCACTTGTCTTTCCTCGTTTGAAACATGCGAAACATGGCCGTTGATATTCCCAAATGTTATAACGTTCGGTATGGATTGTCTATTGACACAGTTTGTATGAGGCGCTGTCGTCCGTGTACTTTGCCCCGTGCAACTCAACGACTGTGCGGGGTTATTGTTATTGACGGCCGTCACATTGGGACCGCCTATTGTTGAGGGAGCGGTTAAGCATAACGGCTTCCCAGACGCGATCGCAGGCGTTTCTGTATTGTTGTTATCACAATAAATGTACGAGTTATTAGTCATTGGCAAGATGTGGGTGACACCTGCTGGTTCCTTCACCACGATGGAGTATCTTCCGTTGCTCCCTAAAATCGCAAAGTACCGCGCGTTGGTGATGATGTGACTGCGACGCGGCTTCGTCGCTACGGAGATGTTATCGAGGTCATCGACATCAGAGGTCGGATGCTGAGGGGGCGAATGATACTGATGATGAGCAGGTTGCAGTCGTGATCGTGTTGAGATGAGTGGTGATACCTCCCTGCTGGCCAACGGCTCCACCTCCTCGATGATGCTCTCGAGAAAGAACGGCCATAGTCGAGCTCGTTTACCGACTCCGACTAACCCCGGTATTGACTTTCCACCCAGATTCTTGAATAAGTCATCGTCACTGTTTGCACAGAGGTCCTGGTAGTCTTCATGTTCAAGTATTGCGCGATACTCCTCTAAAGCATGCATGCTATAGCTCCTTCGTCCCCTCCTCTCCTTCCATCACCTCAATTTAATCAAATTAAAAATATTTTTCATTTTATGACCAGCAACGTTGATAAATAATCATGCTATTTGCTCCAGTGTGATGAGCACACACGTAATGCACTATCATCTATATAATACGCCATCTACTACGCCTCCGATACAGACTTGTAGATGAAAGCTTTTTATGCCCGCCATCTGCCCTCTCGCTCGCTCCTGATTGGTCGATAAATCTTACTCTCATCATCGATTTCTTTCCATCTCATTATCATAATGCAACTCATCAATGTAAAATCGGTTTCCATGCCTGCACGGGTGGGTGTCAGATTCATACGTTTTTCATGAGGACACTCCAATTTCTTGCAGGGCGTTTCCATGATAGAGCCAGTCTCCCATATAAGGAAACCACATTATCATACACAAATATCCACAATGTACATGCAACACCCCGGCTAATTATGCTCTCATAATTTGGCTTTGGGCGTCGCATGCGTAATTGATTGAAAGTGGATCGAAAAAGGCTGCTCCGAATGTAATTAGCTAATTAATCCGTTTCACAAAGCAAACTCGCTCTATTCAAACGAAGCACGATGAATTACAACTTGTATTCGTGTTCCCTAATCCAGATACACTTTCACAGTGAAGGAATGGAAATCCAATTACAGATTTTTTTTGTCTATAGTAAGAAAAACTCCATGTTAATTGATTTAATTCAATTCAATTCAATTCAATTCGTTTTATTCAACCCAAGGTTTTTTAGCTGAAGACCTTGTATTTTTCTTCTTTACCATTTTACAATTACCATTAAACATTAGTTTGAATACTTCAAGGAAATTATTATATGCATCGTCAATATTGTGTACTGATAATATATCAATCCAATCAAATGAGAGTAACTCTTTATTAAAACTATCAATATTTCCTTGGCTAAAGCATCTTTCAGTAAAATTCATATTGTCATCAGCTTTAGGATAGGACCTTGTATTACGGGTAATAGAAAATATAGGTAAATGGTCAGTTGTATCATTATATAATATTCCAGAGGAAATTTGTTTTTCACAGACATTGGTAAATATATTGTCAATAAGAGTTGTCGATCCTTGTGTTATTCTCGTCGGTCTGTTAATTAAGGGTCGAAAAGAATTATTATATATAATATTAACGAAGTCATTAACATTTGCAATTGATGAGGTGTTAAGTAAGTTTATATTCCAGTCACCCATAAGATATATGTCCTTCTTTTCATTTAACATTTTATTAAGGCACGTATTTAAATCATCATTAAAATCAGATATATTTGAACTAGGATCACGATAAATTATTCCGACAATTACATTTTTTCGATTACATATTTCAATTTCTAGAAAGAGAGACTCACATAAATTATGCGCCAAAGTTATGTCCACCCTTTCTTTTACATTCAATGAATCATGAATTAACATGGCCACTCCACCACCTCTACTCTTTGTTCTGTCACTATGAAAAAAACTATAATTTTCTAAATGAAATAATTCTTTTGGTGTCAATAGATGTATCCATGTTTCACTGAATCCATATATTGAAAAATTTGTATGTATATGTTTTGTAATAAAATCATGTATATTATCAAAATTTTTGTTTAGGCTTCTTGCGTTAAAATGGAGTAAACTAAAGGAATCATTATCAAAGTGCATTTCAGAATTGAAGTCAGCTGGTAGCCAGTATTTATTCGGATCATCAAGTACAGGGCAGTTAGCATCAGGGTCAATATCTGATAAATTATCCTCTTTAGTCGGGTTCATATTCGTATCATACATGTTGTTTATGTTACTATTATCAAACTCATTTTTCGAATCTTGGAATAAACAGTCAAATTCTAATTTGGATAGGTTACTAAAAGGGAAAGGGGAGTCACAAACTACCATAGGTTAAACTATATACGTATACAAAAATAAAGTAAGGTAAGGTAAACAAGAATAAGGTTAAAATGCGTAAAAGTTATTTTACATGAAAGTTATTTTACATGCAGGGGTGCAATTGAAGTACGCAACTATATATATTTTCATGCATTCAACTCTATTAAAGAGCTCAGTTAAAGCGTTGAAAGTTCATCTTTTGATCGTATTTGTCTTTTGATTGTTCTGTTCCCTGTCGTGGCGAGCAGTGCTATGATCCGGCCATCAGAGGCCCAGGCCTCTTTGACTCTTTCATGTTTCTTGGTAGCAAAAAGCAGGTCTTGATTGACAGAGGTCAGCGACTCATCGATGCCAATCCCAGAACCTTTTAATTTCCTGCGAGATCGGAGAACTTCGTTCCGTTTTCGGTATGAAGTGAATTTCATCACTATTGTTCGAGTTTTTTTCTTTTTTCCTTCGATCCTCTCGTTGTTAGATAAAAGACCAACAACTAAATTTCAAATCATTTGAATAGTTATCATATTACGTCATATGTGCCATGAAGGTTTTTAGCGGTTTCCCTTTTTTGATGGAGGCTACATCATATTTAATCAGAGAATTCAATGTTATAGGTATAATATAAAAAGTGTGAAGTGGCCGTTAATTAGTAGCGAGTGCATCTTGATCGAGGAATTATTTAAGAGGTTTTCCGTGTCTGTTCTTTTTGTCAGAACTTTAAAATTAATATATCTTTGCAAAATATAAACAAGAAGTGAACTTTGGTGAGAGTAATTCGAAGAGACCACCTGCACATTTGTTCAATTATACCCTCCCCCCCCCCCCCCCCCTTTCCAGGTATCTGTCAATAAAAAAAAACTCATCAAATATTCAGAATGCACTGGTTTTTGCCTGGAAATCTCAGTATTTTCATATCAATTGCCGTCATTATCAAACACCATTTGTAATGTTTCATTCGTCGTCATCTTTATATCCATTCGATCTTTATTGCTTCATTCGAGAATAAAATACGGATATGCATCATTTAGGCGATTGACGACAGAGATGGCGCTAGACTGAAATCATCGTTTCTCGTAGTAAAGCAACACGCAAAAGCTGCAAGACTCAGGAAAAGCGTGCCGTCCAAATAATTTGTTTCACTAAAAACTTGTATACTATATGCGTCATGTTTGTTTATGGGCTATTGGGCTTGTTGTTTATTTATGTTTATTTAAAGTGTTACTATTTGAGGTTTCATCACTGGTATCATCCCCTCCGTTCACTGGCGTACTAATGGGGGGGGCTTGGGGCTGCTGCCCCCCCCCCCCCCCAAAAAAAACAAAAAAAAAAAAAAAAAAACTCGATCAAAAGGGGGAAAAGAAAAACAAAGTGAAAAGGAAGAAAGAAGGGAAGGGAGAAAGAAAGAAGAACAAATAAATTAGAAGGAAGAAAAATAAAGCATCATTTTTGTTTATTTATGCCACTTTTATAGTAATTCCATTCGTTACATCATGTAAAATTGTTAAGCAATTAAAGTACGTTTTGGGGTCTTTTGTGTCTTGTATGTTAGAGTTTATCTTCTCACCAATTGTGTATGGTCCATGCCCTCTAAAAAGGTATATTGTCATTGTTACAGGAGGTCGTCTATCAAAACACCTAAAAATTAAATATAAATGTATAATTCTCTACATCCCCCTATCCACTCTCTCTCTCTCTCTCTTTCTCTACCTATCCCATTATCTTTCACTTTTTCTCTCTTTTCCTTTCATTTATTCTCTCAACGAAGTATTTTTTTTTCTTCTTTATTTCTTACAATTCCGTTCTATTTCTCTTTGAAAATCTCGTTATGTTCTTCTTCTTCCTCCCCCCCCCCCCCCCTCTTTGAAAATCTCGTTATGTTCTTCTTCTTCCTCCCCCCTCCCCCCCCCCCCCCCTCCCCCCCCCCCCCCCCCCCTCCACGTCCTCTATTCTGTGTCTATCTCATCCCTCAGTTTCGCTATCTCCGGCTCCAATCTATCCCCTCCCCCTTCACTCTCTCCCCCCCCCCCCCCCCCCCGCCCCTCCCTCTCTCTCTCTCTCTCTCTCTCTCTCTCTCTCTCTCTCTCTCTCTCTCTCTATCTTTCCTCTCTCTTTTCCTTTCTCTTTCTTCCCAAGTTCTGACAGTCGAAATCTCGCTGCGATTCACAATAACATTCAATTCATCGACACACTCCTTACTGTTTTCATGGAACAGACCCCATTACATTTATTTTCTTGAAAAAAACAAAGCAAAATAAAAACTACATTGTAAAAAAAAAAATTACTTTTCATTGAAATTACCAAGTATGTATTATCATTAATAAAGTAACATCCCTGGTGCAACATTACATACGGTATCAATTATATCAAACTTGGAAAACTTGCACATGAAAAAAAATGAAAATCATTCATAACTTAGATGTCAAAGGTCATTGAGCATTCAAGATAAACTATGCATTCATATGTTATTTTAAGTATACCCGTTGGTCTCATCGTGCTGACTCATGAAATATGCTTGTGGGATATCCCCTTGTATCCCACTCAAGGCCATTCAATATTATATCATTATTTTGCATATTATTGTAATAATTAGACATTTCCAGTGCAGCATTAAACACATGTATATCATACATGAAAAACTTGCTCATGCAAAACTTGAAGAAAAAAGAAGAAGGGCTTTTATTTCATCGGGCACAATGGTAGATCACACTCACTATATTCGGATTCGGATTCATGACATATAGTCAACAGCTTATGTGATATTGTCTTGTATCCCGCTCTAGGCTACTCAGTATTATATACCGCATATGAAGATTCTAGGCCTCTGATTGGTTGAAACTGCATGCATGAAATTTACTACTGACTGCTGGGCAGCATAGCAAAAATTATTGAATGGGCATAGTTCTACCTGCATGAAGTTAACCATGGATACACGCAGTGAGACAAGCGCAATGCTCTTAGACTGGAACATTTCCCAAGACTCTACAAATAAATACACTTTGACAATCGTATTTTGTTGAAATATCTCTCTTTGAGAATTGACACTGTGGATGCAGTATATTACATTACACAAATATTGACTGCTTATTTTTAGGGTCTCACCCATAGACGAAGGCGAATACAGTTTTAAGATCAGCTAGGGCAATAATAGCATTAACCGTACCTCTCAAAGCAGTAAATATTTGTGTAGTACATAAGTACTATTACAGCCAAACCTGCTTTAGTGACCACCTGTCTACAAAGACCACATTTTTTGTTTCCCTTGAAAATGGTTTCTCATTGAAACATGTACTATAGGCACCTTTTTACAAAGACCACCTGCCTATAAAGATTACTTTTCTTGTCTCCCTTGGGTGGTCTTTATAGACAGGTTTTACTTTAGTACCATAGCTGATTTACTGTAGGCACCTGTCTACAAAGACCACCTGCTTATAAAGATCACTTTTATTGTCTCCCTTGGGTGGTCTTTATAGACAGGTTTCACTGGAGTACCATAGCCGATTTCCACAAGTTTTTTGACAATGTCCATCTCTTACAACTCTACCAACTTGTCCTCTCCTGGAAGACGATCAGATGAACTGAAAGATGAATATCTCGAGTCAAAACATGCAATTATTCATCAGACGGGCAGCCCTCTTGATCCTTTAGCATCAATAGCCCTCGTCGGAGGATTTAATACTGGTATAGTCTGGAAATTTCTTCTGTAGAATCTTTACCGCTTTGCTGTGATCAGCCTGCCCGAAGCCCTGTGTCGATGAAAAATGAACAGAAGAACATCAAAAGGATGAAAAAACGAAAGGGGAGAAGAATGCATGGAAGAGACTCAAGAGAGACAAGAGTGAGATGGAGGGAGAAAGTGAGAGCAAGAGAAAGGATGTAGGGGAGAGAGAGAAGAAAAAAAAGACAAGATGAGAGATTGTTGAGAGGGAGACAGTAGAGCAAGAACAAAAAGTCTAATACATTGACTGATGAAAAAAATTAATATGATAAATTTGGCAGCTTGTGCAATCGATTTGAGAACCTGATTTCCGTCTAGCTAAACTGCAGTCCTACCTCTATTACCCATACAGCAACTACAAAACAAATCTCGAGTTAAGACTGTAATAAATTGGTTGTGAACATTATTAATGTAAATAACCAGTTGTACAACAACTGCTCCTGCGTCAATAGTTGATTTCTCATACTAATAGAATTTGTAACTTCATCCCTAGATATCTTAAACGAAATAAAGCCAAGATCATTCTTTGCAGCAGCAAACGTTGAGTCACCTAAATAACCACCAAAAGTTTCATTTGCCAGCCTATGTTCCTCTTGCATATTACCACATAATGCTTCAGTGACAACAATACGCATCTAGCTCCATAGTTAATTCCTGACTTCCACCATAGGCAAGACACTTTCCCTAAACTTGAACCGCACTAACCTAAAACTATAACCATACACCTTTGGCGAAATAAAACCTAGAGGAAATTTCAGAGGTGTCATGGTACTGTGGATCATTCACTTGACTTTCATTCCAAAGACTCCAAGGATTGAGGGTTCACTTATAACATCCTTCTGGTATCTACATTTGCCACTATTCACCTATGTTCATAGTTAGTAGGTGTAAATGGGTACCTGGCAAATGCTTGGGTATTAATAATAACTGCAGCATTGATGCTGATGAGGCTTTCCATGTTAATTTAAAAGATATTCTTCTTCTTCTTAGCATTACTATTATCATTATCATTATTCATATAATTGTTATTATCATTATTATCATTACTATTATCATTATTATTATCATTATAATGATATAATTATTACTGGTAGTAGTAGTAGTATAATTGTTATTATTTATTATCATATTTATTTTTATTTATCATGATTATTACTATTTATATTATCATTGTTATCACCAAGGAATTTTCCTTTTGCAAATCATTTCAAAGGTTTTGTTCCACCAAAGGGGCAACATACGGTCCCCCCCCCCCCCCCCCCCCCGCACCAATCACATTTTTGAACACTTACCATTGAGTAGCCATAGACCAAGATGGTCTTAGCATTCTTGTTGTGTTCGATTCTTCCCCCTCCAGGACAGCTGCAACTGATGCCCTGCTTCTCAAGTGCTGGGGTTACTTCATCATAGATGTCAGCTGTATGGTAAATGGCAAATGGAAAGATAGTTGATATATAAATAGTTGAATGTTCTAAAGACAACTTATTACAAGCCCCATTTTTTCTGTTTACCGGTACCTGTGAGCGTGTTTCTTTTCTTTCTTTTAATCTATCAATCTATCACATAAAACCAGAGTTCACAAAAGCTTGAAAGGGATTATAAGGTTCAAATTAGTGCAAGGTTGGATATCAGCAGGTTCACGATAGCTCTTCCCCTCCCCATTAATAATACTTGAACAGGGAGCCCATGGCCATGCATACAGAACCTATAATGCCAAAGCCGACTACCAGAAGAAGAAAAAAATGGGGGGAAAAAGATGTTGAGCCTTACATAAAAGAAAAATGAAGAAAAGAGGCTTGATATTGATAATCATGTACATAATCAATACTTGTAAGTTGTATTAATAATCATATTAATACCATTCTCAATTAAATCTTGAGCTAAGACTTAGTTAGCGGATGTAAAGTAGAAAGCCTGAGGACTGGGGACTGTGGACTGTGCTGAAAGCCGGAGGACCGTACCTGCTCACATACTTTTTCTTATAGTCTTGACGCCCTTCTGGCTTTCAGCACACGACACCATGTTTTTGTCTTATGTTTTATGTATTACATGTTATACCAATGGAAAACAAATTTCTGTATTATATTATGGACAATAAAATCTTGAATCTTGAATCTTGAATGATTATTTAATTTCATATAGTCTAGTTTTCTGAAAAATGTTGTTTACAGCTTGCCCCTCAAATATACATCAATGAAAGTATATAGGGTTGCTTATAAAAAAAAAAAAAGTGTGCACATTGTTGACTGTATGCACGATTATCTAATTTTGTTTATTATGATATGTTCTGAGCAACAAAATAATAAAATAAATATCATTCATAAACATATGACTCAATGACCGATCTTCTTTTCTTACCATGGTATTCACAGTGGCTGTAGCCTCTAACAATATACTTTGATTGATCTCCAACTGATAACAGAATCAGGATATATTTGAATTTCCCCGATGCCTCAATATCCACATCATCAACTCTGCCCAAGGCTGCCAATGCCATCTTCTTAACTACAGTTTCAGATTTTTTTAATTAGTTTTTGTGACTTGGTCTTGAAAGTTGAAGTCTGACTTGAGTTGAAGCTTGATGACAACGACGAGAGAGATGACAAAGAACAAGAACTTGCCTCTAATTCTATTGCTTATTGCCTTTGACTATGGTTCCTTCCTTTTTATGGTTGATTATCAGATTAGATCGATTTGACGATTCACGAATAAGACAAAGGAAACTACAAATCCGCAAGAACAACAAGAAAAACAGTGGATTGATCAGCAGACCATCTGACAACAACTCAACAAGCAAGCGAATGGAAATGAAGCAATGAATTAAAACGTGAATATACTACTTCCAAGGGTAGATGAGCTAACAATTGTTTTTACGTTGATCATTATGATCATTTAAACCATTTTTTAAATTTGAATATTTTTTAAATTATATAATATATTTCTATTTTTTTTATTATAATGTACTGTAAATCATATTTTTGTTAAACACTAATACATTATTCATTCCTCTATTAGAGCACTTGAAAAGCCTAATATTTTTCCAAGATGTCAGCCCCCTTGACCTAACTTAGTCTACGTGGTTGAGATTGTTACCCTTCATTTTTCGAATATAATGAGCTATTTGTAGGGACTCTATTGTCCTCTGTTTATTGAAAACAACAATCAAATCACAATGTCTGGTAATAATTTTGTGAAAAGTTGTCAGGACAACTGGCGAACAGTTATTCCATATGTTCCTCGATCGGTGGTTTTCTTGGACGGCCCCGTCGCCGAAGCGCTCCACTGGACCTCCGGCGCAGCTACGCTCTTTCAAGCAGGAGCTCTGAACCTAAAGGAGTTTTCATCGTTCGAGGTACGTACGGATATATACTTACTTAGGTACCTACAGACCAACTGATGTTGAATGGGCTACCCTGCAATTAATAATAAGAATAAATAAATAGATAAATAAAGTAAATAAACAGAAGATCTGAAGTGAAGATAGACCTAGACCTTGGCTTAGGTCTAGATCTACATTTAAAAATCACATTATAAAAATGTGAACAAGGTAAAGAACAGTTAACTTAGAACACTAGAAGCTGGACCCTAAGGCTAAAACAAACTACAAAGTCCATAGTCTCCCTGGCCTGGTCTAGTCCCTACATTAATCGTACAGTACATGTATGATGTGTACATGTAGGTATGTTTCTGGAGATTGTGTTCAAGTGCAGTTCTTTTGGGGGTCATTTTTCCCTTTGGGGTGGGGCTTTTAGTTTTCTTCCTTTAACTTACTCCATCATATTACATATGTCTCTAAAACGTGTTTAATTATACCCTGTCTCCACCAAAAACTGCTATGGTTTTGCAGTCAAGCTCAGAATGATTATGATATCTTCATCCTGTCCCACAGAGTTGTACCAAAGATGAAGTCAAGGCCGTATTCATCATCAGCGACCAAATCACTGCCACGACCCAAGAGATCCTAGAAGACATCATCTGTGCCAGCCACTTCCAGTACTGTGTCCTGATCACAACTCTGCCCGAGTCCCTGCATCAGCATCTATCAGACAACGCAGCATCGGGAGGCGGGGAAGGGAGTGGCAACCAGTCTCTCTTTCAAGAGGTGGAGGAGAGAATGAGAGGATGGATGAGACACAAAGTATTCATGACTTTTTTTTGTTTAATTAACCGTCTTATAAACAGTTGCGAACTTCCGATTAATCACAACCTATTGCGACTGATATCAATCACAACTACCGTGAATCTCTGTGTATAAGACGCACCTGTGTATAAGACGCACCCCTATTTTTTGGTCAAGAAAAAAAAAGTGTGTCTTATACACGGAGATTTACGGTATAGAGATAGGAAACTACAAAGTTGTAATTGATTTGGATCAATCGCAACTCTTTGTAAGACGGGGGCCCAGATAGTGTAATATGTAAAGACTTTAACTCTTTTTTTAGACGTTGGTTTTGTGTTCATTTAAAGAGCACTGCCAAAGTATTGACTGTATTGACTTTGTAAAGTATTTTGTATAGCAATCTTAATAAAATACATGAGAACATTCTATTTTCCTTGAAATTAGCTTGTTTTATGTATGAAAGAATATTGCGTACCATTCAGAGAGAGTCTACCAATCAGTGTGATATTTTTTGTAGTATGACAGATAAAGAATGCAAAATGCGAACTGTGGAAAATTATAATTTTATCACACAGAGGTACACCCACATCATTAAGATATGGAGCTGGTAAATACATGTACTATCTTGATTAACCTTCATGTTAGCTAAAATATATTCAAATATATGTTTAAAAAAAGAACATCTTCTGAGAAAATATCACCAACCAATCATGCCTTTCATGTTCTGGACGCGTCTTTCTGTGACTGGATACTTTATTAGGTAATCCCTGAAGCAGCTTTTCCAAGATATACTGGTATGGGATGTGTTGTGACCCACCCCCCCCCCCCCCCCCCCCCCCCCCCCCCCCCACTCCGGGAACAGAGGGACCACATTCATGTTCCCAAAATCTCGGGCTCGTAACAAAGAAAAATATCTGCCCGTATCGACTTTACACACCAGACTTATGGGGGGTGCTGAAAAGGGAGGGAACATGCATATACGTACCCTAAATAACACTGAGTGGGGGGGGGGGGGCCGGGGTTGTGACAACAGGTGAAGGTGCAGACAATAACAGAAAGGTGTAACATTTATAAAACTGACGTTTTGCTATGCTACCTATCTGTATTTCATTTATTTTCCAGACTACCGTGTATGAAGCTGACGTGGTGCATATTCCCCTCTCGGTGGCTTGTATGTCACCCAACCTCTTCTTCTTGCCGTCGTTCACCACTCTCTTCCCTCTCTTGGACGCTGATCTGTTATCTATCAGGAATTACATGCAGGCTAATGTGAGTTCAAAGGACGTTTACTTACTCCTCAAGTTGACAATACTGTTATTCAAGGGCTGCTTCATTTTCTGAAGAAAATATTATGTTTTTTAAATTAAAGTTCCCCCTGAAAATAAATTCAAAATTTCAAGTTTTAATCTGTGCCTGTTTTCACTTTCAAAAAGCGTAAATCATTTTACTTTATATATCCTTCTTCTGGGGTTAGGAATGACTTCAAGGTCCTGTATATTAGATAATTTATTTGCTAATATATTCATTTATCTATTTTCTTTTATTATGAATGCTAATTTTTTTTGGGGGGGGCAGGTATTGGATATGTTGTTTTCCCAATTATCAACCCATTAACAAAGAAATTGAAAATACCAGGTTCCAAATGTTTTGAATTGGTTGTTGTTTTCATTTTGTTTGTTCATTTGTTTGTTTGTTTAATCGAATGATTTATTTTATCAATCATTCATTTATTTGAATATCAGGTTGAGAAGAAGCCTCCAGAGAGTGTGTCTGATGTTGATATCAGCATGCTGCCTGATGAGCTACAACGGGACATTAAGGTCAGTAAAACAGAATTGCCTCACTATATCCTTAAAGGTAAAGATCAGTTCTGGTCATGCAATTGCATTGTGAAAGAAACGTTGTGGAATTGATCAGAAAAGGTTGATCATCTAGCATATAAGTATTGGTGTGTACTGCAAGGTTCTGTAAACATCAAAATGATAAGAAATTTGGCCCAGTCTTGGTAAAGTTACAAGCACTGTACACAGAAAGATGTATATGAGACTACGCGACACGTGCTTGACACGTGTGCGATATCTATCAGGTCCAAATAGATATAATAATTTACCAAATATATCAATTAGTAGGCGATTTCCCGGCAATATTTGTATCATCAAGTATTAGTCAAAATATATTCTTTCACATGATTGGTAATAAGAGCTTCCATTTCATTTTTTGAGAGGGGGGCGTTTCCAAACTGGTCATTACCTTTAAAGGTGAATTGGGAAGAAAGTGATGAAAATATGCATGTTTGATATTGTTGGAATGCTGATGACATAAGGAATACAATATATTGATTGACAGAAATTTGCATGTGTTGTTAAATTATTATTAGACTTAGAAAGATCAATAGTGTAAGCAGAGGAACCCGGAAGCGGTGATATTCTCGTTCGTGACGTAGTGTATGTGACGTATCTCCGTGGACTGTTCCTAAACCCGGAAGTACAACGCATTATTTCAATGTAAATACGTACACAAACATATGGGTCATTTGTTTAGTAGATTTTGCAATTTTTGTGATATTTAATGAAGTGTTTAATCGAATATACAATAAAGTAATAAACATTCTTTCAATTATATAAGCATTGGTTACTTCCCGATGTTTGGTTTCCTTGAAATATTGACGTTTGGTACTGTAAAATTGATCGTCTTGCAGATCCTGACACACCGGCTTCGCCTATGTTTTTTTTGAATTGAATATGAAGGAAGTCCCTTCGTTTATTGACCATTTAAAACAACAAAATATACAAAACAACAACACAATAGAAGAATGATATCAAATAACAACAACAAACAAACAAAAGTAATAATGGTCAGGGTCCCTGAGAAGCAAGACTGCTTGTAGTCGGGACCCTATATACAAGTACATTATAACATAAATATAAATTTAAATGCACACGCACGCATAACAAGCAAAACACACACACACACTCACACACAAACAAACACACGACAGAATGGAGCAAAGATATAAGAGGAAGGAAAGATACAAGATAAAGAGCTACGAAGAGAGATCGAGATTATTTAAAGAACTGAATTTTGACTGTTTTGATAATTAGCTTAACTTGAATCTCGTGGCACGGGGAAAACTCGCGATCGCTCAGCTCAGCCATTCGTAGTGCAGTGTTCACTGTGTTTCGGTGTATTGCAGCGTGACATTTTTGGGAGATATTAGTAGTTTTTACTCGGGTTATAATTAGCTGAAACGTCTGTCAATCAAACAAATTAAGCAAGGAGACCGCGATCAGAATGCAGGTGAGCTAAAACAGTTGTATTCCGTCGGCTTGTAATTACTTCGTGTCTAGTTGAAATGTCTGCTGATCGAGAAAAAAACTCAGCAAAGAGACGGCGCGGTAGTGCGGTACTTTCTCTTCGCCATGCATGTTGAATCAACGATACAACAGGGAAGAATCACCCCATTTTCCCCATCGAAGACTTCTTCAAATTATAATTTCAAGTGGCCATCCAGATGCTCAGAGAAGTCGAGCAACCTAGTAAGCCAAAATTGTAATTACTCCCTTTGCATATTTTGAGATAATGTCGCCCAACCCGCTGTTTGAATGTTTCCCTGTGCACCCGCTGAAGCTCCGCCGCCTTTGGCGTAGGCGTCGTCTCGGAGCTTCCTAGGGTAGTTGCAGCTGCAACTTCCGCATCACGATTCGATCAGCGTTTACATTCTTGTCGTCTTTACATTCGCCCAATTCACCATCATCTTCACTTTCTTTACCATCATCACTGCTACTAACTTCTTCTTCATCATACTCTATTCATTTCCAGTTCATCTGAGCTGTCTTCTGTCATTTTTACTGATGATTATCATCCCGATATAACATCTATACTTTCCCTCTGATTATGTACCCTGCAGTGCTATCTGATTGCGAATAGAATGCGCGCGGTGACCGTGTTGTGAATAGTCCACGGAATGACGTCACACGCCCAAACCTCCTAATGGTATCGTAGACGAAATTCTCTCAGAAAACTTGATTCTCGTAACTTCATTCCATTATATCTCCTTCCCCTTATGTTTATTGACAATGAACCTAAAAACAAAAATGAAGAACTGAAAATAACCTTTCTAACGATACCTAATTCAATATGAATGGAAATCACCTTTAAACTTTCATTACCATCTATGTTGATTGGCACGGTCGCTTGTTTGCCCTATGTGCACATTGGCACACATCAATAGGCACCAACTTACTGAAGGATTACTTTGTGCAATACGATGGCTTTACAAATTGCTCATTACCGTCTTGATTAACACCTTCATATTTGTAGATTAGTCTTGCATGGGGAACAGTAATCATAAAGCCTTTAGTATATTTATCCCCATCTGTCTCTCTACCCCTTTCTCTCTCTACCCCCTTTCTTTCTCTACCCCCTTTCTTTCTCTCTCTCCCTCTTCATCTCTTCCAGTCTCATTTCTCTTACCAGTAATTCTTTCCAATTCTCTCTTTCTTTCATTATGATGTAGTTCTTAAAGTTCTTAGTTACAAAATGTGTAAAGCAAAATGAATTTATTTAGTCTATTACCTTAATGTGACATCTCTTGATTTTCCCATTTTTAATTTTCCAATTCACTCTCATTTTATTCTATACTCATAGATGATGGTGTCCACTCTGAGTTGTCTCTGTGAGACCCTCGATGTCAACGAAGACATCTATTGCCTAGGACCCACGAGCCGAGTGATTGCTGGGGAATTAGCCCAGCTCGTATCTGCAAGGGCCAGAAGAAAAGTAAGAATCAGGGCCCATGGGCCCTGTTTCATAAAACTTGTTATCAATAACAAGTTACAATATCTGTTATAAGCTACTGAAATCCTGGCATTTGATTGGCTGACTGCAAATTTGCCATAGAAATGTTGCATTTGTTATTGATAATAAGTTTTATGAAACAGGGCCCTGTCTCCAACCTTGTCTGTTACACATATAGCTTTTTTAGGTGTCATGGTACAGTGGTTCATTCACTAGACTCTCAATCCAAGTGTTGAAGGTTCAAAACCCAGCCTGGTGCTAACGTCCTTTGGCAAGACATCAATTCACATTTTGCACTCTCCACCCAGGTGGTAAAGGGGTACCCGGTAGGATGCAACAGTCTTTGTAGTTTGCTCAGGTTGTGGACATCTGTAAAGTGGCACCTGGCTAAAATGCTCCCCAGGGAGTGAAAAATGTGCATTATTATGTTATACGCACGAAATAAGCCCAGAAAATTATATTTTGCTATTTCCTTAGATCATAACAATGATTTCAAAATCAGAATATCTAGAAATGATGTTGCAGTTCTATCATTGATTTCAAATTACAAGATTTTGTTAGCAAGAGATTCTAAAAAGCTAAGAACAAGTGCTGGGAAGAGGTTAAAAATAATTTGTGAGCGTTATCATTGCATTATGCAAGTGTGGAAGAACATCAGATAAAAAATGTTCCCCGAAAAGCATGGCTCTTCAAATGCCTTAATATTCTAAATATGGTATGTAACAGCAAACAAATCGGGACAGATTTTTATGCCACATGTTCGTGTAGTCCCATATTCATCTTTCTGTGTACAGTGCTTGTAACTTTACCAAGACTGGGCCAAATTTCTTATCATTTTGATGATTCCAAGACCTTGCAGTACACACCAATACTTATATGCCAGATGATCAACCTTTTCAAATCGATTCCACAACGTTTCTTTCACAATGCAATCACATGACCAGAACTCAACTTTATCTTTAACATCTCAAAATATGTATTCTTAATTGCCTCATAGACATGCAGACCTCAGATACAAGTGTATTTTTTCTCCTCTCTTATCTCCCTTACCAGGCTGCAACTAATCGAGCCAGCATTCTCTTCATCGATAGAACCTTGGACATGGTGGCACCCACGTCTCACGGCAGAGACTCGTTCGCTGATAAGATCATGTCTGCCCTGTCCCCTCTGGAAGGCCATTCATGTGATGTAGCTGTGGATATGTCTGCCCTGTGCTCTCCTGGAAGGTACCAGATTAATGTTTAGTTCATTGAAATGTATAGGGTGTAGTACATTAAGCAAATATTAATCGACTACGAGGGTAATGGTAGCCCCGAGATCACCGAGGCAATGATAATTTGTATCCATTGCCTGAATAAAGGAGGTTAATATTTGTTTTATATCCCACATTGACAATAAGGTCTATTTAAAGTGAATTTTACATAATAATAAGAACTCATTCTGCAGACAGTTTAGCTTTAGCTAGATTTTACAAAGCGCAACATGCATACATGTAATACAGTCGATGCGCGCTCATTTGACATTGACATTGACTTTGACATTTCGCGTAATCTACTTTTCAATGGGCAAGGGTGGGCATGTGGGGGAGCAGCAAAAAATTACTTTACAAAAGTACTATCTCAGGTAGATAGTACTTATCTATATTTTATCATGTGACCTCGTTTAGACCAATCAGATTGCAAGATTCTTAGTATGCGGATATAATGAATATTAATAACTTAATATACCATTTATCATCCTTATTGGATATTTTTTTTTTTTTTTAAACAGCATAATCATAGGTGCATCGATCATGTAAAGTATTAAGATTTATGTCCATCTATGGTTTTGTTTGTCTGGGGCAGGGGGGGGGTAAACGATTTGAGTGTAGATGTTTGATTACTTTACCAAGTATATAGGTTTGATGGAAGAGGGTGAAAAAGGGAGAAATAATCAATTTATAGGTTTTAAAATATATAGTACAAGAATTATGATGCGATTGATATGAAATAGAACTATTGATTAAAAACATAAAGAACAAAGAAAATGGTTTTGAAGGTATTTCATATTGACCAATGTAATGAGGAATTGTGTGCCCCATAAGGCCATCAAAGAATAATCAATGTACATACATGTATGTTGTACATCAACTTAAACATCCATCCATATTCTGATACAAAGTTAACTGATATCATCGATGATTACGTTTTTTTATTTTATCTCTTTTGTAGTCAGTACAAGCCAAGTGTTCTACTGCCAGGTTGCCTGGCACACCCCCTTGATAAACAATCACAGGATTTACTTCAGACGCTTACAACCTCTAAACAAAAGGTAGACCCATTGCCATTATTATGTCCTTATATTTTATGATATTGTAATAAATATTACGCCCAATCTTTGTATATTAATATAGATGCGCCAAGGGGTCATGGATGGATTCAACGTCCCAGAGAGCCAGTAGAGAAACAGCCAGGCCTCGAATATTAAAGCAGTCGATATGTCTTTTATATACCGAATTGACACAAAAATCTACCAAGACTTCTTACCTTATCCTTTTCTTGAGTAAAAGATTGGTTAAAACATCACAGAAAATCGGAGACACTGTCTGTTAATCTTTGCTGGAAAGATGACTGAATGTTACTATCATTTGGGAATCGCAGACAAAAAGCACTGTATGGTATCTGAGCTTGCACAAAGTAACTTTTAACATGTAAACCAATGGGGATCTCATCAAAATTGTACTATTTTCCGGTACCCGGAATCTTTAGGGAATCTCACTCATGAACTATTAACCGTTACTGGCATTGTTTGTATCTGTACTGGAATGGCTAAAATCACGACTCCAAATTTGACCAATCAGATGGCTAGATTTCTAAAGAGATGTATATAATATCTTTCAAGCAATCGACAAAAGCAGGGTTTCTAATCGTTATTGAAGAGCGTATTCTTCTCATACTTGCCTCGATCATCCACTGCCTCCTGATGCCAAACCATTCATTATTAATTGAGTTTCTTATTAGGTTTGGTTGTCCTGTATGTGTTGCATTATTCAGGAGAGTCTGATGGAGGTTAATCGACGAGTCGTTGAGACAATAACGAGAGAGAGGCTACCCTTTGATCCGTCGGCCGCCAAGATTGGACGCATCAATGCAGAGTCACTTCAAGCTCATCTCAACAATTTCAAGTATGTACCATTACTTTTGCTTTATTATTGTTTGTTTTGTTATCCCCTCGCCGACGAAGTCGGAGGGGATATAATAACGCTGCCGTATTTGTTATATTTTGCAATGGAACCTACCGGTAATTCTATTTTGTTTTTCTCCCGACACTGACATGTGCTTTCAGTAGTAGGACTCAACATTAACAGGTTCCTGGGACACATGAACCCCAAAATCTAATTGCACCTCCCTTCCAAATTTTCTAACTTGGGGCTCATGCTGACAACCAGTCTTGACCACCTATTTTAAATGTTATTGTGGAGCTCTGGTGTTGATTACCATGTACAGTTGTGTACCAGAAGTTTGTGTTTTAGAAATCACATTTTGATTTATAAAAATGTTACCAAAATTGTTGGCTTGGTGTAATATTTAACATGCTGAATGACTCATGATCAAGTCATTATATGGACAGAATTTGAAATGAATTGGTTTACAACAAATCTACTACAATAACATGTTTTAGATACAGATACTATGAAGAAGTTGAAATCATATTAAATTAACCCTTAAAGGTAAAGACCAGTAATGGTCATGCGATTGCATTGTGAAAGAAACGTTGTGGAATCGATCAGAAAAGGTTGATCATCTAGCATCTAGCATCTGCAAGGTTCTGGAATCATCAAAATGATAAGAAATTTGGCCCATTCTTTGTAAAGTTACAAGCACTATACACAGAAAGATGTATACGGGACTACCCTATATCTCTCACACGACCATGAGAGAAACAAATTTACCAAATATATGAATTAGTAGGCGGTTTCCCGGCAAATTTTTTATCATCATGTATTTATCAAAACATATTCTTTCACATGATTCGTAATGAGAGCTTCCATTTCATTTTTTGAAATTGGGGCGTTACCAATACTGGTCTTTACCTTTAAATTAAACTTTGACTTTGAAAATTCACCTGTGTTTAAAAAAGTATTTTCAATTTTAAAATAAACTACATTTTCCAGCCTTTAGTGTATTTGTATTTGTTAAATGATTGTTTAAATAAGACTGCAGGCGTAGGGCCCTCTTTAGTTTGCTGTGTACATGTACATGCATCATATTTTGACATCTCAAATATCTTAATGCATCTCTGGGTCTTACCCCTGCAGGGACAATCCAACAGCCTTCCGCAATGCATGCCCTCTGCTCCAGCTAGCCTCTGCCTGCATACAGACACTCAACAGTCTGACCCTTTCTCGGTGGGACGATTTGCAGACCACAGAGAAAATGCTCCTGCAGAATGCTGGAGAAGGGAACGGCCCATCGGTCACCAGTATCATCCTGGATCTGCTGCAGAACCAAGCGAAGCAGGGAAGGTAAATAGATGAATTATTTTGCCCAAAATGGGTATCACAAGATTATGTCACACATGCTCCAGCGATCTTTGGTCCATGGTCATTTTTCTTCCGCAACTCGAAGTCCACCTTCAATCGTGGACCTTACACCATACGTGTTCCAAATTCTAACCTATGCTGTTTAAAAAGGTGACCCCAAACCTAAGTGGTAACCTGAAACCTGATCCAATATTGTTAACAAAGTCATTCCTGGAGCAATTGTAACCTACTAAAGTAAACTTTTGATCACTTATCAGAGCCCTTTATTTGACCCAATGATTTTTAGAACCAATCTCGTTTTGTTTTTTATGAGGTTTAGAGACTCTTGATGAAGAAAGTCTTAATTGGAAAAGGAATAATGTAAAACCCCAACTTTTGTATGTAAAATGTGTGGCAAATTTAACAGGTGTACAAATTCACGTAACTTTTATTCTGTGAAGGCACAACACTAGGACTTTTGCTATGTGCAGACATTTTTACTTCATAAAAACTCTCTCTCTTGATAACGTAAGTAGAAACTCACGCCATTCCGATTGAGTGCTCATAGTGGAGAGAAACCGGAAATCGGAGTGATCACGTGATCAGAATATTTTACCCTGACACGCGCGACACTTAAATCCCAGGTTGACCTAGCAGTCCCACAATACTTTGCGGTGACTTTAACCAAATTTCGGGTTCGGGTAATAATATCTGTAAAGCTCTCAGAAACTGTATTTTGTATTAAGCGCTATATAATCTAGCTTGTTATTATTATTATAATTATATCATAATGTGTTAAGCGCTATACAAGAACACATTACTATTATTTTTATTATTATTATTATTATACTCTTAACCAGATCGTACTCCTTGGAAGAAGTTGTTCAGCTAATTCTGTACGGCTACTCACTGACGGGGGATGAAGCCGGGGGAAGCTTTGATGAAGATCGCCGGCTACAGAAGCACATTAGTCAACTCATAACACAAGCACCAGACAATTCAGAAGTAGTGAGGCTGCTAGGTGAGCCATAGAGAATTATTGAACACTAGCTTTTGGGGATCAGGCATGTACAGGCCTCACATTACCCAAAGGTCATAGGTAAAAGGTTGTGAGGAATTTCACTGTGATGCCATACTGACTCAATGCCCTTTTCCAAATCAAGCTTTAGACCACTTTGGCCCTGCTTATTAGCTGAGCACTGAATCATTTTCCTGCCTTTAAAATTACTATTTGCAAAGCATAGAGCACCAGTAGCGAATGTCTCTCATAAAAAGTCGCATGGAGTTTTCATGGGTGTATACAAACATACACCTGTATACTGTATGACGAAGTACTTCTATGCATGAAATGTAGGAATTTACAAAGAAATAGATAATGTCTTTAATCGTCATCATTACCTGCTCAGCAGAAAAACGTAGAAGACAGGCTTGAAAATATATGTATTATTTATTGTATACAGTGACAAATTTCTTTCATTTAAACAAAAAAAAACTTTTCTGATAATGGTTATATCAAAATGTTTCTATTTCATGCCATTTTAAATGTTAAATCTACCAATTCCTTAATATGTCACATATATTTGTCTAGTATGTCATTTGAACATTAGTGATTTGTGTCCTTGTAAGAGTGTCTCCTAATTATATTTTCAAATGAATATTCTTAATCATTGTGTGTTTAATAGTTGGAGAGGAGAGATCTGAAGCAACAGCTCAGAAGGTAGCGAAGGAGATCATGTCTAAAGTGAAATCCATTTCAAGAGCTAGGAATACCCTGCATAGGTTCATGTGAGTGCTTAGAAGATTGAACTTTTCTCTTCTTAAAGGGACTTGGTAACATTGTTCAGAAAAGAGAAAGTGGTGCTAAGGTAGTGACTTCGATGCTAGATGTACAATTCAAGATAATCTGAAAGTTTGAGTGAAAACGGATCATTATTAATGATATAAATTGGGGAAAATTGATCTGATCGATTCCTCAATTCTCACAAATATAATATTACAATTTAATTACATTTTAGGTGAATGTTAATCATCGCAAAGTAATGAATTGGCTCTATATACCATTCCAGACATTTAAGTGTTGAAAGATTTTTAAAAGCCTGTCTCATGTCTTTTTTTCATGGAAAAACGGTTGGGAAAATTCAAAAATGGTTGGGAGAATTTACTGTTAATCACTGTTAGAGGGTGTTGCACAGTGACACCTTCACAGAAAACCATAGATATCTTAGTGGTTTGAGATTTTTTTCAGGATTTGTTTGCATGTTAGAGGGTTAGTATAGTAGAAGGAATATAATAAGTAACGTTTCATACAAAAATTATATAATTTTTTCATCAACAATGTTACCGAGTCACTTTAACCCATTGTTTACTGGAACCGGCTGGGTCCTGTAGTAAACATATGGGGAATGTGAGAATTCACTAGTTTATGGGTTAAACGAATGAGACATTCTGCGTCCTCAAATCCAGATTCACTTCTCTATTTATAATGACATAGTGAAGCATATAGTGATAAGATAAATCTGCTAGCTGCGATTCCTACATGTACATGTATTAGATATGTTTGAACTTATTTTTTGTGCTGTTCAGTTGTTTGTAAGTGTTATTCAAAATGTTTGGAAAAATATGCGTGGAAAGCTTTATGCAAAACTTGTTAGTAAATTACCAAATTATCTACAAATATTTATATAATATGGACTGGCCTTGAGGGAGATACCACATAATATTTCCCAAACTAGTCTCATATTGCCCCGAGTCAAAGACGAGGGCAATATGGGTCTTGTGAGGGCAATATATGTGGTATCTCCCGAAAGTTAAGCCAGTCAATATTGTTATTATTATCCAAATCAGACATCTAGAGCAAATACATACATGACAATCTCATAGAACTGAAAAAACTTTGTCAAACTAGCACTGTGCATCCAGTGCTTGACAAAATTTTCGATACACTGCAAACAGTGTACCTAATTTGGTGTGATTATTACGTCACAATAGAGCGCGCGCAAAGTGCGCAGGTTCTCATACGCATAATAGATGCGCAATGAAAATGACAAAATACGGCGCGG